>ML789058.1:90911-136955 GCA_009831015.1 Picea engelmannii | reverse complement strand
TATATATATATATATATATATATATATATATATATATATATATATATATATATATATATATATATATATATATAATGAGAAAAAATTCCTCTTGAAAAAAAAAAATCATAAGAAAAAACATAAAACAATTTTATTTTATTTTTATTAAAATAATAATTATATATATAAACACAAACCATGAAATGAGTGATTATATAAACTTTAATATATAAACAATACTCAGTTTTTGTCAATGTATACATAATAGCTTTTTCTTTTTGGTAAGTTATTGTATACAAGAATAGCTTTTTTATGTAAGTTGTAGACCATTGAATTGAAAATGATATAACCAATTTTTTCCTTTCACAAGTCGTTGTGAACAATTATTAAACAATCACTAAACAAAAGAACCCGTAACACCATGGGTAAGTCTTCTTAATAAATGCAATACATATAACTTTGTTTCAATTACCAAGATGTATGAAGTTCAAATGGTAAGCAAATCGGATCAATGAAATAAATCCATTCTGGCTAGGTAGAGCCTTGTTGTTAGAGTATATTTCTTTACCTTACAACCAACCATTCCAAAGGTGAAAATGAATACTCAAACTCTCGTAAGCATGTCTTTGCTGAGCATTCGTCTCTATTGTCCGTATGAATTGAAATATGATGCAGGAGCATTTTGCCTTCAAAGTCAATCACATTTGACTAGGCCTAGGGGTCTTGAATTTAATTGTTTAATTGTTGAAAATTCTTATGTTTTAAAGAGTTCTAAGAATAAGAATATTGTATTACTTGTGTTAATATTGGATTGTAATGCATTGTAATTAGGTTTGTTTTGTTAAAGTAGATCTCTAGAGTTGTGAGGAGTTAGAGAGATCTCAGGGGTAAGTTATAGATCTCTTTGGTATTTTGTGGATTTAGAGAATTTGAGGGATTTGTGTTGAGGGTTTTCATGATCTTAAACGAATTATGGTTTCATAATCCTTTTGTTTATATATTGTAGGCCTAAAAGGCATTAGGAGGAGGCCATCCAGTGAGGAAATCAAGCCAAAGAGTGAGATTATGGAAGGCTTGAGATGAGAAATAGGTCTTATGTAAAACCCTATGTACAGTGTGTGTATATTTGAGTAGTGGAAATCACTCTGTTTTGAGTGGTCAAATGAATTGGTGTATTAGTATTATGTTCATTGTGTGGAGTTTGTTTGCCTCTGTATATTGTGTTGAGATCGAATTGCAGGTGCCATCGATTCTGGTCATGGAATAGAAGAATCCCCTTCCTAAAGTATGTGTGCAAGTTGGAGCACGATTCAACCCTGATCCGAATTATTTTCGGCACGAAATGAGAGCAGAGATATAATAAAGAAATGTACAAAGATATCTCAGATATCCAATAATATAACATAAACATATCAGAGATGCAACCATAAACACAGAGATACAGTAATACACAATTTCTATTAATGAGCGAAATGTACAAAACTGTAGAAATGCATAGTGAAAGACTCGCTAGAATGGTGGTAGCTTATCTCTGAGAAGAGATGTGACGGCTACTCATATTCGCAATAAGATAATTACAATGACGCTCTAAAGGCCTTTTTAACATAAATAAAATCCAAAACCCTAACCTCGGAAGATGAAAGCCAATAGTTTTGTGGACCCCTTTTTGGGTAGTTTGGTGTATCAACTTCTCGGGGGCGTAACTTTGGCAAACGATCTATGTTTGGGGCGCACGATAGCTCGTTGGAAAGGTATCGTCGAGGAGAATCATTTTTGGGACTCAATCATAGCCTAAGGCTATGATTGAGATGCTCGATCTCGAAAAAACTTCATTTAGGCCCTCAAAATGGCCCCGGAAGTTTAGGAACCAAAAAACTACTAAAAGTAGTAAGTTGCTAGAAGACTGTTTTGAGCAAGTTGGAATAGGTGTGATCCGGATTATTTTCGGCACGAAATGAGATCTGAGATATAATAAAGAAATGCACAGAGATATCGCAGATATTCAATAATATAACATAAATGTATCAAAAATGCAATCATAAACACAGATATACAGTAATACACGATTTCTATTAATGAAAGAAATGCACAGAGACTGTAAAAATACAGAGTGAAAGACTCGCTAGAATGGTGGCAGCTTATCTCTGAGAAGAGATGTGACGGCTACTCGCATTCGCAAGAAGATGATCACAATGAGGCTTTGAAGGCCCTTTTTACAATAAGAAGGAATGCCAAAAACCCTAGACATCCAAAAACCTAACCCTAGGAGATGAAGCACCAAAAGTCATGTCGGCCTCGTTTGGGTAAGTGAGTACATCAACTTCCCGGGGTCGTAACTTTTGCATACGATCTCTGTTTTAGGCGTGTGATAGCTCGTTGGAAAGGTATTGTCGGGGAGATTCATTTTGGGGGCTCAATTATGCCTTTAGCTATCATTGAGAATCTTGATCTAGAAAAACCTTCATTTGGACCCTCAAAATGGCCCCGGAAGAACCTGCTAAAAATAGTAAATTGCCAAAATTGTCAGAAAACCGTTTTGAGCCATTTGGAAAAGGTACGTGGCCACTGATATCCACCTGGATCAATCCTCCCTCCTTAGGAAGCAATGGTCTCCATTGCGTTGAGTTCCCGGGGGAGAAGAAAAAGCGTTTGTTGAATCTGCATCTTGGTGAGCTGTTTGTCTTGCTGGAGACGTCGTGTTGCTCAGTTTGTGGAAATCTGTCATGAACCTGTTGAGGTTGAGGCTATTCAACAAGTCGAGATACATGAGAGGACGATGTGTGGAAGGAATCTTTACACTTTGTTGCAGCCTTGTCGACCTGCTTCTGTTGGAAAGAAGGTGCTTGGGGCAAGGCTATAGTGGTTGTAGTGTCCTTTTGTTCTCCTTTTGAACAGATTGTGAAGAAGCTAAATTTTGTAGTATGAGATACTACCTTGCGACACTTTTTAGGTGGAACAGTAGTCGGAACTACCTCTGGTATTCTGTAGAGATGACCCCCCAAAGTAACAATGACACTACAAGGTCGAGACTCATAAACAGCATGGCGTCTCCACATATATGGTTGGACCAAGAAAACATCACAGACATCTAGTGGGGAAACATCACATAATACCTCATCCTTGAAGGGTTGGATTCCATATGACAATCGACACTATTGGCTGACACGGAGATCTCGTCCTTGCCGAAGCCACCCGATGTTGTACGGCTACGGGTGTGGTGTTGTCGACAATCCCAATTGTTTGACGACCTCTGCTGAGATGAGGTTTTTCTGGCTTCCGCTATAAACAATAAAATGCAGCGGGGTCCCCTTCACCCACATCTGTGAATGAAAAAGGTGCTCCCCCTCTTCAGGATCTGTTGGCTCTTCTGGTTGAATTGTTGCAGTAGTGACAATAGCAATTGGGTCCACGTCAATGATCTATCCTTTACCATTATTTTCAGAATCAGATTCTGAATCAGGGTTCGGCTCTTTGTCTTTGATCTTGGCCACTAATGACTGTTTTGAGCGACATTCATCGGTGTTCTGCTAGAGGCTTTTGTGGAACTCACACCATTTTCCGGTGTCCTTCTTTGTCTTCCCGTGACCCTTCTTTTCCCGTGTCTTGGACTGGTTTTCAGGAAACTGTTTGTTAGGGTCGTCTTTGTCATACTTTGGTTGTTGCGGATTTGCAGACTCGAACTCCCATTTTTTCTGGTGCTTAAATTTCTGCTCAATTTTAACATCATATCGATAAGCAGCACCGAGTGATGAGATGTCCAGAAAATCCATTTCAGTCGGGATGTATCTGTGTAGAGCCCCACGGTATTTCAGAACCAAATGTCCCTCGGAGTTTTTGATACCCAACTTGGTGCGCAAGGTATGGAAGGTATTG
Organism: Picea engelmannii; assembly: GCA_009831015.1. Lineage (NCBI taxonomy): Eukaryota > Viridiplantae > Streptophyta > Pinopsida > Pinales > Pinaceae > Picea > Picea engelmannii. Next base: position 133,103 of record ML789058.1, on the reverse strand, counting down.
GTGAACTCCGGAACTGCTTGGCCCCTCTCTTGTCGCAGTGTGGTCCATCTCATGTACTGGTCCTCATAGTTGCCAACAGGGTAATACTATTCCTTTATCGCATCCACAAACAAATCCCAAGTGGGATCGAACCCATATATTCCAGACTCCTCTGTGGAACTTTGCTCCCAGTAAGTTTCCCACCAATGTTTGACATGAGGGAGAGCTTTAAGGAGTGCAAAGGTGATCTTTTCTTTGTCGGAAAAATTGTGAACAGAGAAATAACCTTCTAGTAGAGTTAACCATTTTTCTAGGGCTTCTGCATCTATCTGTCCTTCAAATACAGGAATACCAAATTTAACTTGTACCTTGAAAGGAGAGGTGCCTCCAAAGTGGTTGCTTGATGAAGATTCACCTGATGATATCGGCAAGCGTTGAAGGATGTGGGCAAAATTCTCCATCATTTCGTCCCTCTATCGCGTGAGAGCTTGCTCAAGCAACAGATTGATAGGATCATCTGCTCCGTCGTTTTTCTTTTCTTCCGCAATTGAGGGTTTCTTGGGTGCGCGAGAGAGATTGTCTTCAAGAGAGACAAGCTCGAGACCCAACTTGCTATACTCAGACCTCGTCGAGGACATGCACTGAAAAAAGGATCAAGAGCAGCCTGCTATGATACCACTGATCCGGATTATTTTCGGCACGAAATGAGATCTGAGATATAATAAAGAAATGCACATAGATATCGCAGATATTCAATAATATAACATAAATGTGTCAGAGATGCAACCATAAACACAGATATACAGTAATACACGATTTCTATTAATGAAAGAAATGTACAGAGACTATCAAAATACAGAGTGAAAGACTTGCTAGAATGGTGGCAGCTTATCTCTGAGAAGAGATGTGACGGCTACTCGCATTCGCAAGAAGATGATCAAAATGAGGCTTTGAAGGCCCTTTTTACAATAAGAAGGAATGCCAAAAACCCTAGACATCCAAAAACCTAACCCTAGGAGATGAAGCACCAAAAGTCTTGTGGGCCCTGTTTGGGTAAGTGAGTACATCAACTTCCTGGGGTCGTAACTTTTGCATACGACCTATGTTTTAGGCGTGTGATAGCTCGTTGGAAAGGTATCATCGGGGAGATTCATTTTGGGGGCTCAATCTTGCCTTTAGCTATCATTGAGAACCTTGATCTCAAAAAACCTTCATTTGGACCCTCAAAATGGCCCCGAAAGTTAAAACCTGCTAAAAATAGTAAATTGCCAAAATTGTTAGAAAACCGTTTTGAGCCATTTGGAAAAGGTTCTTGGCCACCGATATCCACCTGGATCAAGGTGGGTGGAAACCGATACCCACCTGGATCAAACCCCTTGAAGATTAGATATTAACCCTCTTTAAGAATTCGGGAAACAAAAGTCGTCAAATCCCTATCGGGATCCATATCGACCGTTGGATTGAAGGTATATTGTGCAAGGAAGCGAGACTAAAAGACAGTCTCGATCGTTGATCACATCTGGATCAATGATCCATATCGTTTTGTATTGTGGATACACAAGAACCATCGATCAAATGGGAGATTAAATCTGGTTGTCGGATCGTGGGGTCGACGCAAAGGAATAATCAGATTCATTAGTAAATTCTGGAGAAATTTGGATCGTTAGATCGGGAGCAAGTGAGAGAGAATCGTTGAATCTAGTTGTCAATATACAAAGCAATCTTGACAACTCACTCAACCTTAGATTAAATCCCAACCATGGATTGGGATCGGAGGAGAGTTGTGAGACGAGGAGATATGACCATCTGTTGAAAGGTGAGATCAACGACTAGCATCAATCTTCATTCGGAGTCTAAAACAATGGTCAAAGGATTTCTGAGTTAATCATTCGAAGTGCAGTAACAAAGAATATTTCAAGGAAGGAAAAGCAACCGATGGTGGAGATTAATTTGGAGTGATCTAAACCAACAAATCTAGCAGGGATGTGTGGAGGTGTCCTATTGGCCATAACCTATCAGAGTTGATTGATTCAAAGAAGTTAAACCAATGGTCGAGATCCATTTGGATTAGCACACATCAACAACTATGGAAGTGATTTGTGGCGTCATCTTATTAGTTGTCGGAATGATGTTGTCAGAGTCCAATAACTAGAGGAACTCTGATGGAATGATGTCGATTAACAATTGAGATCTATTCGGAGTTGAATAGGTCAATGGTTGTGGGAGAAGACTCATGGCATCACGTTATTGGAGCAGAGATTTAATGTGGGGTCAAATTTCGTCGGGTCAGAGTAGTTGAAACATGTGTAATTGTTTCTAGAGAAAAGTGTCAGCGACGATGCATTAAGCACCTGGTCATGGGACTTGGTCCTATGGAGAGTTAGTGTGAGCATATGGGAGTTGAGAATATCGTCGGGGCTAAAATATCGTCAAAGCTAAGCATAAAGAGAGAAGTCGATGATGACGACAATGTTAATTAAACACTTGGTCATGGTGTGAGGTCGTATTGAGAGAAGCGCCTAATTTTGGAGACTATGGAATGGTGCGTTAACATAGTGAATTCAATACTCTATAAAAAGGGAATTTTGGGCTCGTGACTGAAGTATTTGAGAATAGATCAAGTGCAGAGTTACAACAAAATTTAACTATAGAATTTTGTAACTGTGGGTTTAAGGTCGGGAGGTCATCAAAATCAGGAGGTTCAAAAATCATAACAAAATGTTGGATTAACTAAATAGTAACAAGTAAAAGTAAAGTTCGTTTGGCTTTACACCCATGTGGTGTTGTGGTAGGAATATGATAAATAATGTATGGTTTATGTATGGAGAGACTTCGGTTCAAACTAAACTACTATGTTGTTCTTAATGATTTATATTATGATAAAAAAAAGGTCTAGCTGGGAATGTATAATCAATAATTAGGAGTGAGCCTTACCTAGAAGAATACGTGAGAATTAAGTAGAGAAGAATATCATGTTTGGATTGGAATCATCCCTTTGATTGATAAAATGTTTGGATTCCCACTCACTTGTTTCATCGCATGAACAAGATCATGTAATGAGTAGTCAACAATATCATTGTGTTACCCATGAATTCATTTAGAGGGTCACATTGCTACTTTTTTGTATGCTGTGAAAACATACACGATGACTCAAGCATCTATATTATGCATACATAGATTCATGAAACAATGGTTACATATGTTGACCATGCATTATATCACAACTGATATTTCTATTGATATAATTTCAAATCTTTGTTTTTCAACTGGTGCAATGAATCTTCATTCAACGGATCCTAGTTGAAATTCTTGCTTAAGGTGATGGTCATGTTTTTTAGTAGAATCCCCACTTCATTCAAAGCCACCATTGAGATTTTGTTCAAATAAATCCTACAATGATAATGGGTGTTATGACAAAACCACTGAAAGTGTCATCCATTCCACTTTTTGGTTCATGAATGTGTATGATACTAAATGCGCTAGAGTCTTGAAACAAATTTTATGCAGCGTAAGTCTACCATCACTCTATTGGGTTGTTACATTCTTTGTGGTGAAAGCATAGTCAATCGACTGTCTAGTCGAGGTGGATTGACTAGGTGATAAGTCGACTAACGAGTCAAGTCGATTCTATGGTTAAGTCGAAGGTCAAAGTAATCGACCAAGAAAGACCAAGTCGAAGTGATTGATCGTAAGTCAAAAGGTCAAATGATAATAGGTCATCAGAAGGTTCAATGGAAACCAACTGGTAATCCAACGAAAGTCGATTGTAACATAATCCTAAGATTCATGGGATTTGTAGCAAATAATCTACATGGATTTGTAATTGATTTTCGGTGCCATGATTTAGGGTTTTACATGATGTAAATCATATAAATAAGGCGTGTTATAATTGTATTAAGTTGATGAATCCTTTAAAAGGATGTTGTTGGTCATGTAGATGTAAGCCGAATTAGCTGCAAGGTTGTTCTTGTGTTAATCAATAGAGTATGATGGTGATTGTGGCTCAGGTGTAGACCAAGGTTAGTCATGTAACTATTTATTCATTGAATATACAAGACAAGAAGAGAGCAAGATGCTCAAGGAATGTTGGTGTTCTCGGTTTTGGGTTTCCAGGGTAAAATCTATCTGTACTATGTGTGATTGTCATTTATTTCTTGTTTAAATCTATCTTCTCTTTCCTAGTTGGCTTAGCATGAGTGTTTATTTCTCATCACACCCCTTCTACTTTTTTCCAAAACTATTTGATGGATGCATAATACAACTTGGTTCCATATACTATACGTAGATTGCGATATGAATACAAAATTTACAACTTTACTTCCCAGTGATGATTAGAAAGGTCTAATATAATTCTCTTTTGGTACTAACATGCAATAGAGTGGCAACATTGACCTTTGTGTAGTTACATGTATTCAAATTCCTTGCTCCTATTCACATTCTCGACGTTAAGATATATATAAACGATGAAATTCATATATCCTCTTCATGTTCTTATTAGTTTTTGTACTTTGTTTTGCAGCTCGTGCACTGAATCTTCATCCAACATATGTTGATCGAAGTCCTTCCTTAAGTTGATGGCTATGTTTTTTAGAAGGAGATCCACTTCCTTGAAAGGCACCATTGAATTTATATTCAAATAAATACTATAAGGATAATGGGTACTATGATAGAAAAGTTGATAGTGACAGCCATTCCACTTTTTAGTGCATGGATGTGTATCATACTAAATGTGTTGGAGTCTTGAAAGAGATTTTATGCAATGTTTTTTTGCCATCACTCCTATTTATTTTCCAAAACTATTTGATGAATGCATAATACATATTGGTTTGATATATTGCACTTAGATTTTGATATGAATGCAAAATTTTCAACTTTACCTCCCATTGATGATTAGAAGTTTCTTATAATTTTTGTTTTGTGCTAACATGCAATAGAGTGACAACGTTGAACTTTGCTCAGTTACATGTGTTCAAATACCTTACGTCTCTTTGAATTCTCAACCCTAAGTGATATATAAATAGTCAAATTCCCTAGGCATCTTCGTGTTCTTAGCCCTAAGTGATCTATAAATAGTGACAATTCCCCTTCATCAATGTTTATGAATTGAATTAAATCACTCTGAATCGAGGGGACTGAAAGGACACATAAGCAACATGAATAAGTATTGAAATCTCTTCACAAAAACATATCCAACCAGTGATCAATTGGAGCATATCCCACCAGTTGGTTGTGTGGGTGGTGTGTGCATCAACATTTTAGTGGACCAAACATTTTAGATTCCTCAATGCGTAAGTGACACATAATTGCTTGTGATTTTATGAAGCTCATCACACCATGCAAGTCTCAACTTTGTTTGGTTTTCATTATTGTATCTCGTAAAAATACTTACAAGAAAATTCATCCATGATCACCATCACCAACAATGAGACAACCAGCCAATGAAGGCTTAGAAGGATCCAAGCATGTTGCATCTGCTTCATGAAAATATGTATTGTGACAACTAGCAGTTAGCTACCACCACCTTCGAGCTCCTTGCCACATTTTCAATGAAGCTTATCGCATTCAAGTTATAGTTAATGCCATTGAAAGTTTGTCAAAGCCCTAGATCCTAAACATTTAAGTCCAACTAAATGCACCGTAGCAATGCATTCCATGTACTACTTAAAAACTTAGGATAAAGGATTTATAGATATTAATGATATTAATACTTAGTTAGGTGTTTGTCTTCAAAAGTTGCATGCCCAATGAAAATAAATGAAAATTTGTACATGAACTAAGTACACATTTTGTGAATTATTTTGTGTATAACTTAATTTGTTTTTTTTTTTAATATGGCCGTTCACTAGGACCTATTTAGTCACATCAATAACTTTAATCAAATAAAAAATAAGAGATTGAAATTCAAATGTTAAAAAATTGTTTTTTGTTTTTTTAAACAAAGTCAAATTAATAATGTGATAAAAGAAAACATTGGTATAGGAAAGAAAAATTATAAAAAGGCGATCAAATTAGTACATAGTTTGAAGTAAACCAATGACTATAGTTCGTGGGGCAGGGACTAATAATAATGATCGTAATTATTCATTTTTAAGAGGAACTAAAATTGTGACTTTGGCTCCACATTTGTACTTTTATAAAATTAACAAAATATAAAGTAATGATTACAATTATTTCTTTTATTAATATACTAATTTTATATTTGATAACCAATATCTTTAGATTTCTTGATTTCAATTTGTGGAATAGTTTTGTTTCGTGTTTTTATTTCGCTATGATCCATTTTTGGAGATTTTTCCCTTTGTATCACCAAGTGAAATGAGGGTAATCCTTCTCACGAACACATCAACCATACTTGTCATAACCAATAATCTTGTATCACATGCATTTTTGGGTAAAATCTAGTGATGACACCCCATTTCTATCTTAACGTCCCATTTCGATTATGTCTTCCTTATTTTCTTCTATTTTTATAATTTCCTTATTATTAATAAAATGTTCTATAAATTGTCATGGATACTCTATTGGAATAGTTTATCACAACATATCTTAAAACTTTATGCAAAATATCTCTATTATGATTTATTTTTCTTATTATTATAACTTAATGTTGCAAGCATAACAATCAAATTATTAAAATAAACTGACAATGCAATAAAAAAGAAGCTAAAACAATAAACACTACACCATCCACACAATGAGTACAAGATATTCCTTGAGAAACCCAATATGGGAAAACCCAACCAGAAGGTGAGGTCTATGCATTGATCTTTTCTTCTCATGTTTGAAATGAAAATACAAAGGAATATGAACTCACTATGCAGTTGTTGTAGACATCATGGCTTGTATGGTTGCTACAGGATCTTCTACTTTTTTTGTTTTATTTGCAGTATCCCAATTCTTTGCTCTACTCAACTATGGAATAGTAAATCAATACAACAGGCTTGCAACCCCTTCCCTTCCTAGTGGCTCGATATTTGATATGTATTGATAGATATTTAGGGTTAGTGTTAGGGTTTTTGCATTGTTATGTTATAAGAGTGGTGAATATAAATCAAATTTCCATCCCAAATCCTTGGAAACTTCTAATTGTAACCCCTCAAAACCTAAATCAATGTCCTATACATCACTCTATTTGCTCGTCTATATATGGATGGAAATTTGTTCATGTTTTCAACTTGTCAATCTTACCCCGAAATGTACTCCAAAAGGAATTAAAAAATATAGTATCTTTGTTTGAGATGATGCTCTTTGGGATCCCAAAGTGCACCCAAACCTTTTCGGAGAACATGATTATTGCATCTTGTCCCTTTATGGTATTTTTCCAAGGCATGAAAATGCACATCTTACTAAACCTATCCACTACCACTAATAGATCATCATTTCCTCGCTTGGTTCTTGTCAAACCACCCACAAAATCCATGGAAATGGTCTCCCGTGGTATAACAGGTACATGAAAGTGATGGTATAAACCTTGCTTCCCATTACTAAGTTTGTTGGTAGAAAAAAGTGTGCATCCTTTAATAATATGAGCTACATATTCTTCCATTCTAGGCCAATACACATTCCTCTATAAGTTGGACATTATTTTCCCAACACTAAAAATCCTTGAAAATTTATAGATGTGAACCTCTCTTGTAAGTTGCAATATTTTTCAGTTAGAAATGGAGAGTTTATCCAACTTGTAGATCAATCCATCCTATAGATGGTATTCAACCTTGGTATCACCTTCTTCTTCATAAACTCGGCCTTATAGTTATTGAAATGCATCCTTGAAGTCCACATCTTTTATGCATTCCTCTTTGTATGCATAATGGGTGAAAGGCTACATGTGCATTATGTTGGTGCACAATTATGTGCACATTATTTAATTATTTGTACACATATAACAAACAAATTATGCATAGTAAATTGATTTTTAATTATCAATAAGGACTGGAGTTATCAAGATAAGGTTTATCTTGATCTATCCATGCATTAATGGATCCCAAGTTTAAGGAAGCTTTACTTGGAGAATATTTTTATTGTAGGCATAGCTAGTTGAGTTGTGGGGTGGTGAACTAAAAATAAATAAGTAGATAGCATGTAATCATTTTCTCTATAAATAAAAATGCATGGGTCCTCATTATAAAGAGATTTGATTGAGAAATAATTGAGCTTTCCTCCTTGTTTTGTGGATTTTTCACTTTCGAGGGTTTTACCATGTATATCATGTGTCATTGTGAATTTGTTGTTATGTTATGATCCTATGTCCAAGTCCAGTTTCAAACATGGTATCAAAGTGGTTTTAGAGTAAACTTAGATTGTTGAATCAGCTAGATTATTGGCTTTTACAAACCAATTGCATGGACACTTTAGAATTGCACATTCTAGTATTTTTTGGAGTAATTTGACTACATGGTTAAGTTCAAAGTGGCCAAATTATCCAAGAACACTTGTCATTCCACATAAAATGGGTTCTGGATGCTCCAAAACTATATATATATTCTCATCTACTTAAGGGTTTTGTAAATTTTATTTTGAAATTTAAAAAAAAAAATTTAAAAAATATTTTAAAAAATCATTTTTTTCTGGTTTTTCAATGTTATTTAGTGCTCTTTCCAACATATTATGTACTTTCTTCGTCCACTATTGTATCTTTGTCATTGATTCTCTTCTAAAAACTTTGTCGATTGTTTTGGTGTTTCCATCAACCAAACTTTTGTTTACACGTTGGTACTTCACCATCAATCCCTCCCCACCTCTCTTTATGGCCTCCCCCCACCACTGTTAGCCACCTTCACTTTACAGCAGCCTCCCTCTATTGTCACCGACCACCTTCACTTCTAAACCACCTCCCCCTATCACTGTTATCCACCCCACCTCCTCTCTGTATTATTCTATAGGTCCCCACTTGTGTGCACTATCATCCTCCTTTGACCCACACACACCTCATGTTTAAGGGTTTGGGTCGCATTCCTTCCACCAATCCCACAATGGTACTCCCAACCTTTAGCAGTAAAGATTGCCTACATAACACATGAACTACCATGTAAACCCTGCCACCTCAGTCGAGTTTTCCATGTGGCATCACTATGTGATCACCACATCAATAACCCTTCCAATAATAGTGACACATGGCCTCAACTCGAGGCACCATATCGTCACTTTTGCCCAGTCAAATCACAATGCAGTCACATTCAGCACATCCATTGAGTAGCTCATGGATAAATCCAAAATTGCCACGTGGAGCTTCAAACCCCCCATATGAGATTTCAAATTTATTTTTTGAAAGGAATTTTCAAATTGAGATAACTTCACCATTTGGACTTGGATTTTGGTGTTGTTTTTTCTAGCCCATATCCTTTTTAGTCCTTTACACAATGACATAGGTGGTTTCAATTTATTTTACAACATAATGTAGTTAAAATTTCTTTTTCTACATATGTGTAAGCCTCATCCTCATTTTTGAAGTTTTCCAGGAGCATAACTTCCTCGTACAGATTCAGTTTGAGTCTGATTTTTTATAATCTAGATAATTGTTTTAGCTCTACATAGTGGTGCACTTTATTTTAGCTAATTATGTTCTATGATTTCTTATTTACAAAATAGCTACCTCACAAGGTTCAATTAACAAGCACCGATTGTTACTCCTAAAAATCCTATATGGAGGAACTATGCATAAGTAAAGGTATTTATCGAATCACACTTGGGATAGATCCCACACCACTAAATATACATAAATGTGAAAAATAGTTAAATTGAAATCATGAATCAAGAGGCCTTATTGGCATGTCTATCTTTGAAGATGGACATGCCGGAAATGGGTCTAGAAAACAAGGGAATTTATTGGTACCTCAATCAATGATCCAATTGATTATTTTGGGACTTTCTTTCATTTCTCTCTAATTGGTTAAACTCTTATGGCTAAGCACATCAAGATTGAACATCCTCATACTTATAAAGAAACAAATGGCCTACTAAGATGGGAAGAATCTATGAAAGAAGGAATGCACTCCTTATTGAAAATGACACTTAGGATCTTGTTCCACTTCCTAAAGTTCATATAGTTATTAATTCATTGCAAGTGGGTCTATAGAACCAGGTTTTCAACAAATGGGAGCATGGAAAAATTTAAAGCATGCCTTATTTCCAAAGGTTTATCTCAAGTTGAAGGTATTGATTACTCGTAAAAAAATTCCCATGTTGCAAAGCTAGATTCAAGTTGGATTTTCCTTTCACTTGTTGGTTCTTAAGGTTAGAAAGTACATCAGATGGATGTCAAAAGTGTCTTTCTACACGGGGACTTTATTTAAGAAATATACATGGAAAAACCTCTAGGTTTTTCTCAGGAGGACTCCTCTCTTGTTAGTTAGTTTATCGTCTCAAGCAATTTCCCTAAGCTTGGTATTAAAAGATGGATACTTTCCTTCTTGGTTTTGGATTCTCTGGGTGTCAATCTAATCCCAATGTTTACACTAAAAATGTGATTGGTGATGTTGTCATGTTTTTTCTCTATGTCGATGACCTACTTATCATTGGGAGTAATCACCATTAGATATACCATGTGAATTCTACTCTTATGACATAGCTTGAGATGTTTGACTTAGGTCTTCTTCATTATTTCCTTGATCTTCAAATACAAAAATTCAAAAGGGGTATCTTTGTTTTCCAACCTGAGTATTCTCTAAACATCATTCACTAGTTTCACAAGGAAGATTGCAAATATGCCCCTACTCCTTTTCAGTTAGGTGTCAAACTTCCTGCCAAGTGTTCAACTCTTAAGGGTGATTCTATTTTGTATAGACAATTGATAAGAAATCTTTTATACTTACCAATACCTGTCTAGACCTCTTCTTTGATATTGTTTAGTCTCTCACTTCATGCAGGATCCTCATGAGAGACATTGAAAGGAAACAAAGTGTATCCTTTGCTACATCAAGGTTATTTATCGGTATGGCATTTAGTATACTAAAGGGGGTTCCAATTCATTAATGGAATTTACAGATTCAGATTGGGTAGGTGATGTTGATGATATAAATTCTATTGTTGGTTACACCTTAAGTCTTGGTTTGGGTCTTGTCATTGTAGGATTTGTACTTGTGCAAAGCCTTCCACAAGATCACAATCTTGTGTAACAATTGGAGGTAACTACCATTGTCGCCTAAGCAAATAGTTCCCTCATTTTAGTGAAGGAAAGAGGTACAAAACAAGGGAGGCTTCCCCATTGACCTCAAGGGATCAAGTAGAAACATTGGACAAGCCTACAACACCCTATCTTGGTCACTTAAATGGTTAGGCTAGGTCTAGGAAAGGTGAAGGGAAAATAATATTGAACACGGTAATGGGGCAACCTATACGAGATAATAAACTCTTCAATGCATAAAATCATCAATTACCAAGTTATATGGCATATCAATCACCTTTAGACACTAGATAACAAGTAAAACAATTGTTGTTGTAAAATTGTAGTAGTAAACCAATATATATCAACAATGAATATTTTGTAATTGCAATAGGAAAAACAACCCAGAAAATTAGTAATTGAGTCTTAGAATTTAGCTTATAACAAGGGGAACAATATCCAATTTATTGGACTATGTTCTCATTGATGTCAAAGGATTGATTTCAAAGGGTCGACGTCAATAATTGTCATAGTGATGTGTTTGTATCACTGATGTATTGATTATTGGATTATGTTTTCATTGATGTAATTGATTGATGTCAAAGGGCTGATGTCAAGTGGTGTCATAGTGATGTATTGTCATTGATGTAAAGGTTGATGTCATGTCATGGAAATTGTATTATTGATGTCATGTCATGGTTGATAGGAGGAAGTTGTATCATCGATGTCATGTTCAAGTCAGTTGATGATCATGTCATGTTTTTATGTATGAAATACCAAATGGATGAACTCGAAAGTGGTCCCCTTATGGTGAAAGCCCTCAAGGGAAGATGCTCTTGGATAAAGTTCTCAAAGTGGTCCGCTTATGGTGAAATCCCTCACGGGAAGACGCTTTGTAAAGTCCAAATGGTTAAGTGGTTGAGTAGCCCCAACAGTGTGGTTTAGGAACCAAAGTTTGATTGAGGAATAATGCAATGAAGATCAGTGAATTTGTAGGTGAGACTATTCTATATGGATAGTACATGTCGTGTCATTTTCGATGATATGTGGTACACCTCGTGGATCCTCACGGTTAGGGAGATATGGTCTTGTGAAGTTGGAGAACCCTTGTGAGTTATCTAGAAGCCCCTAGAATGTCAAAGAAGTCAAATTATTCTAGAAGCTCCCAGAAGAAGGTTGACTAGTCAAAGTGCTTGTAACTAGCAGTTAATCATGGGTTAAGTTGTTGCAAAAAGAAAATAATTAAAAATGTAAATTAATTGAAACTACAAGTGGTGAACTTACTATTTGTGGATAAAGTAGTTGTAAGTGGACAAAGTCGTTAGAAGTGGGTTATCCCTAAAAGAAGGAAGTTGGTTAGAAGATAACCCCTAGAGGAAGCTACTTGGAGAGTATGAATAAGAGAGCAAGGGTCTCTTATGAAGTTTATCTTTGAGCATATTGAATATATATTATTTGGTAAAAGGTTCATTGCAGGTACTCAAGGATGCATCAGAATTTTCACAAGTTTGAGGTAGAAAGGAGGTTTGATGGCGAAAGTTTCGGAGCTTCAAAAAAACACTAGTTTCTGAAGTGTACATGGGTTGCAGTGTATCAGGTCGCATATGTATGTGGGTTGTAGTGGAGGAAGGCGGGTGTATACGCAGGCTGCAATAGATCAAGTCACGTATAGGTGAAAAATTCATGAAGACTTGAGATAATGTTGGTGCCATGTCCCTAAAGTCTGAAGCAAGTTTTAGATCAACATTCTATAGGTTCAGAATATCTACATAAGTTATGGTATGGTTACATGTTTGTCTTGATTCTTATATATGCTTATGGTATGATGAATGCTTGAAGCATTCTTGGTATGGTTGTTGTGAGATCTGGATATGGTATATGTCGGTTGGTTGATTGAGTGAGCAACACTCTCATGTATGGTACAGTTCTGATATGGTTCCCATAGCTCACACCCTTGAGCTACTTGTACTTAGTTGAGGGATATGTATGATGATGTATGTATGGCACAAGTTGGTTGCAGTGACAAGCTACTGGTGGATGTCACAGAGGCAAGAAAGTTTCATAAGTGCAGAAGAATGCATGTCCTAGTTTTTTGAAGGTGTACCCAGGCTGATAGAGGGAAGGTCGTGTACATAGGTGTGTTGTAGTATAGACAGGTCACGTACATATGTGTGTTGTGGTATAGACTGGTCATGTATCTGTTGGAATATTGGTTTATGTCTACAAGTTGGGTCTTGTACTTCGGGGTTGGATTCCTCACATCTCAATTGGTGTTGAGATCTGCAAGTTGAGTATCGTATTGAGAATTGGTATTCTCTTTGAGTTGTTTCTCTTTTTCAGTTGTTGCTGATAAAACCCAGAGATTGTAGACTCTTGTAACACATAATACAAAAATATTACACATATATCTGGTGTTCTTGGTGTTTATTATGGTGATGGTTTATAGTTCTCTATTATTGATTAATGTTGTTGATACATGCAAGTAGATAAGTACAAATGAATAATATATTTGAAATGGTTGCTAACTAAAGTGTTGAAAGAAGTGTAAAAAGAGCCCTGCACCGATTCATCCCCCCCTCTCAGTGTGGTCGGTGTATCCAACAATTGGTATCAGAGTAGGCCTTCATCATAAGCCTTACAATCTTGAAGGAGATCCATGGACACACAAATGGATGAACATGTTGAAGAAGTTCCCTTCATTGATGACATAGAATACTCATCATGGAGAATAAGAATGAAAGGGTGTTTGAAGTCAAAAGGAGCAGGTGTTAGGGATACAGTTGTTACTGGACCAGTTCCTTCGAAGAATCAGTCAAAATTTGCAGCAAAAGGGAATAATGCAGTAGCATTCAAGACCATCTTAAAAGGATTCTCATGTTCTGTCAAAGAAAGCATAGGAAAATGTACCTCCACCAACGACCTATGGGTGAAGCTAGAGAAGGCATATAAAGACTCAGTCATCAATGAAGGTAAAGACTCTCTTGGTTGCAATAATTCTAAATGCAATGATGTTGAATATTCTTCTGCAAATGAAGAAGAAGATCTACAAGTAGTTTGTGTGGAATCAGTTAACAGTTATCTTCTAGATGAAGAAGAAGATTTGTTGAAGCTTAAAGATAAAGTTGTAGATGCTCTAGAAGAAGTTAGCAATGAAATAGGAGATGATTTAGATACTCTTGAGGATCTTGAAATAATTATTAAAGAATACCTAGATAAGTATCAAAGGCATATCATGGCACTAAGACAAATGCTCAAGAAACAAGAAGAAAGTGAAACCAAGAAAAGGACTCAATTAGAAGAGATCAAGAGACTAAAGAATGAAATAATTAGTCAATAAAAAGAAAAGAAGAAGGCGGATGACGAGCTTAGAAAAATCCTTGAAGAAACAAAATATTTAAATGACAATCTAAGGATCTAACTTGAAAAAACCAAAAGGATAGAAGAACTATTGAAGAATCGGGTAAATGAAAAGGAAGAATCATGCCATAAGATGGAAGGAGAAGTAGTTGATCTCAAAAAGAAAGCAGAGAAGTCAAAAAGGTTCATAAACAGCTCAATGATATTGGATGAAATCTTGGATAGTCAAAGATCACCAAATGATAAATCAGATCTTCGACACAACAAGGAAGTTGCACACATTGAAGCTAGCACTTCTAAGAAGCATGAGGTAACTCCTTCATTCTCAAAATGTGGAAGCAAAGTTGTAAGTCAAGCACCTACACAAAGCAAGGAAAATTCCAGAAGAACTGAGTAAGGAAGACACCAAGAAGCCATCTTTACACCTAAAAGCAAATTCAGAAGAGAGACACCTTCAAGGTGGACACCAAGGCAAAGGTATGAAAATGTTTTTCATGGTCACTGCTTCCAATGTAATGACTATGGTCACAAAGCTTTGGATTACAGACATTATGCAAGGAAATATGTTGGAAGATTCCATAACATTATAAGATGTTGGAGATGTAATCAAGTGGGACGCATTGTTGCACATTGTCACACCATGAGATGTTATAGCTACAGTGGGTTTGGCCACAAAGCTCAAGATTGTTGGAATTCAAGGAGATAGTCAATGTGGGGTGATTCATATAATATGGAAAGAAGAGAACATGAAACTTTGAATGAAGACAATGTTGAAAATATGGAAGCTCATAGTACAAGTTCTAAGAAGCTGGGACACTCTCAAAAGTGGATGAAGAAGATTGAACAACCAGAACATAATTGAATCCATGAGGCAAACTCAATCTTAAGCCTTTTCTGAGGCGTATGCGGGTTCTTGTGGGAACAATCGCATACATACGTGAGCTAGTGTATGTAAAGGTCGCATACATATGTGAGGTGGCTTATGAATAGGTCGCGTACATGAGGTAAAAGCCTTAAGAATGAGGAATACATATGAGTTACAACATGGTTTGATGGTACAACATAGTTTATGTAGTGTCTGAGATGAAATGCTTCAATTTTTCATGTTTGTATGTGTGTTTGATGAATATATGGTTTAGCTTTGGAGCATATGCTTCAAGCCTATATTGGATGCATGGTACTAACCCTAGTGTGTGGATTGAGGCATTTTCTGTTGAGGTACAATGTTTGTTATGTTAAGTACTTTATCAGTGAGGTTATGGCACTTTGTTTATGAAGTACATCATTGGTGATGTGATACTAGTTAGAGGTATATCATTGATCTATTGAGGCATGTTCTTGGCACATGTCTAGAGGTGTTATTGTTGCAATACACTTGTCGTAGTGAATTTTTTTGAGGCAGGTTTGTTGTAGTACATGGATGGTACATATTGATATATCTTGAGATGTATTTGGTTGATGATCTTGGTATATAGTTAGTTCATGCTTGAAGATACATATTGGGACATATTGTTGGTGAAGTTTTTGATGATAATGTGATGTATTGTTGGAGGCCTACTTGTTAAATATCTTGACATTTGGTTGATGTACATGTTGGGTACATGATTGAGACACTTAGTTGATAAGTTGACATATATGGTGCATGTTGATTGAGGCCTACTTGTTGAGATACATTGTTAATGCATATCTTGGATACATTAACACATGGATTATGGTAGTTGGTTGAGGCATATCATGAGTGATATGACACTTGTTTCAAGTACATGGTTGGCATGGTGTATGGTTAATGATACTATTGGTATTGGTGCACTGATAGAGGATTCTTGTTGGTTTCATTGGCATATATCTTTAGTATATGGTTCAAGTACATGGTTGGTACACATCTGGCACATATCCTTGGCATATGGTTGAAATACATTTCATGATATATGATGTATAGTACATGGATGATGTGCATGGTTGGCACATGTTATGGTGATATTGATACATCTTGATGAGTCACAACTAGATATGTGGATGATGCATGATTGGTAGAGGTACTTGCTAGTTGGAACATGGATGATGTGGCATATATGAATGAAAATACTTTTAGAAACACATATTGATTGTGGTACATTTTGTTAGAAGTCTTAGTTTATGCACATCTTGATGATATTGTGCATATGGTTGAAAGTTGTCTTGGTGATTGATCTTGGTGAATGGATCTGATTTGGTTGATGAGAATGATGTGACGGGTTGTGTTGTGCATAGTTGATGCATTGGTTGATTAGTACAAGTTTGGTGCATATTTGATGCATTGGTTGATGGTACATATTGATGGATCATTGTATGATGCATGGACAGGTCCAAGGATCGTAAGAGGAATAGTAGAGCATGGTATTCTTGATGTAGTATTGTTGAGAAGTTGATCAGTGTTCCGGTAGAGCAACAACATCCGCAGCAAAAGCAGAATCCAATGGTATCATATTGTTCACAGTGATTACCCAACATTTTCAAAGAAGACAGGGGGGAATATACCCATAGGGGGAGTAATTATTTTTACCTTGATTGGTTACAGAGGTATGATTCTGGGAGGAGAGTTGATAGAGATGATCATACATGAAGCATTGGTAGCCATGCCATCACCATTGCATAAGAATGATATCATTTTTCAAAAGGGGAGAGATTCAACAGATGCATGGAGAGCAGCCTCAGGGACAGTTCAGTCAATGGGCACAACCCCAAAGATATATACCCTTTTCCATTGATGTCAGAGGGGCAGAAATAGTCACATTGATGTGGAGAGATAAACATTGATGAGGAGCGATGATCATAGAGGGAGCATGAGCATTACCATGTCTAAGTGTTGCGATCAATGATTGGGGTTGACATCAATGTTGGTGTTGACATCAATGCCAAAGGGGTAAATTATTGGACTGTGTTGTCATTGATGTCAAAGGATTGATGTCCAAGGGTTGATGTCAAGAATTGTCATAGTGATCTATTTGTATCATTGATGTATTGATTATTGGATTATGTTGTCATTGATGTAATTGACGGATGTCAAGTGGTGTCATAGTGATGTATTGTTATTGATGTAAAGTTTGATGTCATGTCATGGAAGTTGTATTATTGATGTCATGTTATGGTTGATAGGAGGAAGTTGTGTCATTGATGTCATGTTCAAGTCAGTTGATGATCATGTCATGTTTCTATGTATGAAGTACCAAATGGATGAACTCGAAAGTGGTCCCCTTATGGTGAAATCCCCCATGGGAAGACGCACTTAGATAAAGTTCTCAAAGTGGTCCCCTTATGGTGAAACCCCTCACGGGAAGATTCTTTGTAAAGTCCAAATGGTTAAGTGGTTGAGTAGCCCCAACAGTGTGGTTTTGGAACCAAAGTTTGATTAATTAATAATGTAATGAAGATCAATTAATTTGCAAGTGAGACTATTCTAAATGGATAGTACATGTTGTGTCATTTTTGGTGATATGTGGTACGCCTCGTGGATCCTCACGGTTAGGGAGATATGGCCTTGTGAAGTTGGAGAACCCTCATGAGTTATCTAGAAGCCCCTAGAAGGTCAAAGAAGTCAAATTATTCTAGAAGCTCCTAGAAGAAGGTTGACTAGTCAAAGTGGTTGTAACTAGGAGTTAATCATGGGTTAAGTTGTTGCAAAAAGAAAATAATTAAAAATAAATTAATTGCAACTAGAAGTGGCAAACTTACTATTTGTGGATAAAGTAGTTGTAAGTGGACAAAGTCGTTAGAAGTCGTTAGAAGTGGGTTAGCACTAAAAGAAGGAAGTTGGTTCGAAGATAAACCATAGAGGAAGCTACTTGGAGAGTATACATAAGAGATCAAGGGTCTCTTATGAAGATGATATTTTAGCATATTGAATATACATTATTTGGTGAAAGGTTCATTGCAGGTACTCATGGATGCATCAGAAGTTTCACAAGTCTGAGGTAGCAAGGAGGTTTGACGGTGAAAGTTTTAGAGCTTCAGAAAAACCCTAGTTTCTAAAGTGTACATGGGTTGCAGTGTATCAGGTCATGTACATACGTGGGATGCAATGGAGGAAGGTGTGTGTATATGCATATTGTAGTAGATCAGTTCGTGTCCAAGTGAAAAAGTCACGAAGACTTGAGATGATGTTGGTGCCAGATCCCTGGAGTTTGAAACAAGTTCTAGATAAGCATTCTACAGGTTCAGATCATATACATTAGTTCTGGTATGGTTACTAGTTTGTGTTGATGCTTAGATATTTTTATGGTATGATGAATGCTTGAATCATTCTTGGTATGGTCGTTGTGAGATCTAGATATGGTATATGTTGGATGGTTGATTGAGAGAGTAGCACTCTCATGTATGATACAGTTATGATATGGCTCCTATATCTCAGACCCTTGAGCTACTTGCACTTGGTTGAGGGATATGTATGATGATGAATGTATGGCACAGGTTGGTTTCAGTGACGGGTTGGATGTAGTGACAGGCTACTGGTGGATGTGACAGAGGCAGGAAAGTTTCAGAAGTGTAGAATAATGGATGCCCTAGTTTTCTGAAGCTGTACGTAGGCTAACAGAGGGAAGGTCGCGTACACATGTGTGTTGCAGTATAGACATGTCACGTACATATGCATGTTGCGGTATAGACAGGTCATGTATCTATTGGTAGATTGGTTTCTATCTACAAGTTGGGTCTTGTACTTGGGGGCTGGATTCCTCGCATCTCAGTTGGTGTTGAGATCTGCAAGTTGAGTCTTTCATTTAGAATTGGTATTCTCTTGGATTTTTTTCTCTTTTTCAATTGTTGCTAATAAAAATCAGAGATTGTAGTCTCCTGTAACACATAATACAAAAAGCTTACACATATATTTGGTGTTCTTGGTGTTTATTATGGTGATGGTTTATAGTTCTCTATCATTTATGAATGTCATTGATACATGCAAGTAGCTAAGTAAAAATGAATAATATGTTTGAAATGGTTGCTAACTAAAGTGTTGAAAGAAGTGTAAAAAGATCCCTACAATGATTCACCCCCGCCCTCTGAGTGTGGTCAGTGTGTCCAACACAATTACTAAACCAATTTTCTCAGCAAGTTTTTCTACAATATTAAGTAGTATTCAACAATAAATTTCAGCCCTAATGGTTGTAGCATTCACTTTATGAAAACAACAAGTTATCCAATGAAATTGCAAATCATTGAAGTAGAATTAGCATTCCAATGATGTCACAAAGATAATTTAAATGAAGGTTTTGAGAATTGTTGAGAGTGTGAGCATCACAAACAATAAGACTAGTGTTTTCTACTTCTTTGGGAAATGGACTCAAGCAACACTTTTAAATATGAATTAGATTGTCAAGAAGAATGAATCTTTGAACCCTAAGGTGCAACCCCTTATGGACCTTAGGATCAAAACCTACAAGAAAACAATCCCTAGGATGCAAACTCTTATGGATCCTAGGTGACGTTTTCTTTCTTCTAGATCATCTAGTTCAAGGATCAAATGGACTAAAATTAAAACCCTAAGGTGCAACACCTTGTGGACCTTAGGTATTTGAATCTAGCTAGAGACTAGTCCTAGGGTGAAAACCCTTATGGACCATAGAACTAGGTCTCTAAATGCTTTCACAATCTTGGACAAATAAAACTATAGAAGGAAAAAAAAACCTTATGTTTCCTTCCTAGGGTTTCACTAGAACAAAGTAACATGCAACAAGATATCCATTATCACATTATAACATGAAGAAACATCTCAACTTGAAGAAGAAAACTCACCAATCCAAGTCACCTTGCAAGAGAAACCCTAGTTTCAACATTCATCCATCCAAAAAATTAAGAGCATCCACAAGATCTTTACTCCAAAAGGTGTGCACAATACTCCAAGAGAGAAAAAGAGGTAGATATAACTTTTCTAAGAGAGCTATGTCATAAGTGTGAGGAGTTGTGATGATGAAAAATGATTTGATGTACTAGCCTCATTTATATTAGGTAACCCTAGCACATTTTTCCACATGATAAAGTAAAATGACAATAATTCATGATACAAGTGGGGATGACCCTTCGAATAGACTCTAAAAATGATAAAACATGCAAATAAGCATCAATAATCCCATACGTGTGGCGACATCAAGCCTCCCAAGGGTGAAGGAGATCCTCTCGAGTCCATGTGTCTTCATCCAAGGTGCAAGCAAGGTGGAAGAGAACTGTTGAAGAGAACCATGTCACATCAAATCATCATGTGGTGTCTAAGTGGAAAGTGAACCCCATCATCTTCATCAAACCTTAGCACATGATGTCATCATCAAAATCTTAGTGTCCAAGGTGGAAAATGCAGTGTCCAAGGTGAAGAGAGGGTGCATCTCATCTCTGCATGGTGTCCAACCTAAACCAAGTGCAACATTCTCGATCAGGTTGTTGAGTAAGGTGTGGGTGCACTATCAAAAGTTTGGAATTTATACCCACATGTGTGCCATCATGACCATGTTTTTAAAATGCAAGACCATTTCTCCATCGTCCAAGGTCCAAAATATGTGAGAGCCTACTTTTGAGTATGTCAAACCATCAAATGACTTAACGCTTTGCATCACATGTGCCATATCCTGTAAATAAATTTGTAATGTCCTAGGTGAAATCAGGGGACATCCTTCAAGAACCAAGTCAGGTGCATCCAAATCAAATAAAAGTTATGAAATCAAGTAAGACCAATGTTCACAAGGTATAAGAGTCCTTAGATCATATACAATAAGTTTTTACTTAACATAGAAGTCACATAAACAATTCGCATCAATTATCCCCTTCAAAATTCACATTTGCTCAAGAATTTATGTAAGTTGGAAAGTTTAAGTATGGGAGGACCATCATTAAATCCTAATAGGTGTGCCAACAGAAACAAGAAATAAAAGACCCAAGTAGAGGGATACGTCTTGAGGGAAGAAGGAAAGAAAAGAACCCTTCAAGAGTAAATGTGATAGTGAAATGTGTTGGGATTACTTCATGGCTTGATCCGGATTTATGAGCGAAACAAAATGAAAACTCATATCTATAATATTAACATAGAGACACAGTGAATAATAATAGAGATACAGTAAAACTTGACTTCTATTAAATAAGAAATATGCTAAAACCGTGAAATGCAGACTAAAACAAGCTCGCTAGAATGGTGGCAGCTTATCTTTGAAAAGAGATGTGATGGCTATGCTCATTTGTAAGAATATGAGTACAATGAAGATCCAAAGGCATTTTTACATCAAACATGAATGCCGAAACCCTAGACATCCAAAAACCTAACCCTATGAGATGAATCACCAAAAGTCATGTGGGCCCCGTTGGGGTAAGTTGGTACATCAACTTCTTGGGCTTGTAACTTTTGCATACGATCTACATTTTAGGTGCACGATAGCCCGTTGGAAAGGTATATTTGAGGAGTACACAAAATTCTTTCACACTCTAAATATGTTCATAGTGTAACTGTGATGGGCCAAAAAAACATTGTTTATGGCCTCAAAACAACCCCGGAAGTTTAGGACCCGAAAAGCTAGAAAAAAACTGCCAAGATGACATCTGTATGTGAGCCAGCTGAAATAGGTGGGTGGCCACCAATATCCACTTGGATCAATCCTCCCCCCTTAGGAAGCAATTGTCTCCATTCCATTGAGTTCCCCCATTAGATGAGGAAATTTCTGTTGAATTTGGCCCCAGGTGAGCCACTTGCCTTGGTGCAGGAGTTGCCTTACTTTGACAACATGATAAAGATGAAACTTATGTCGGCATGTGCCCTTGACCCGTGTGTCCACGATCTAATAATTGGATGCATGCTCCATGCAGTCATGGTTGAGCTTTGTTATGCATGGATGCATGTTCCATGAAGTCAATTGTTTTGCTACCTCGGAGGTGTCCAATAATGGTGGAAAGTATGGCCAAAGGAGTTCCACATTAAACACTGGGTGCAAGCCAAGGAAGGGGGGAATGTTGAGCTCAAAATCATTGTCACCTAGAGCCTTGGTGATGGTATAAGGTCCATAGCGTAGTGGACGAAGCTTCAGATGGGGCCCTGTAAAGCGTTCTTTCTGCAAGTGCAACAAAAATTTATCTCCCACCTAAAACTTGTGTGGCACCCGGTGTTGATCATGGTGTTGCTTGTACTTGGCATTGGACTTCTAAAAAATATCCTAAACATGTTGGCGAATGTGTTGGATTCGTTCAATGGACTGGGTGGTTTTTTCGGCTTCAGTTTGCGCATGGGATGATTCTACTTGTGTGTACATAAGGGGTAGTTCAATATCCATGGGACCCAATGGTTGAAATCCCAACCCCACCTTAAAGGGGTTGTGTTTGGTTGAGCTATGTATGGCTATGTTGTAACTATGTTGAAAATAGGGAAGACTCTCATCCCATGTTCGCAGATGCTTGGAATTATACATGTGCAAAATATGCATGATCATCCTATTGATGACCTCAGTTTAGCCATCCATTTTGGGTTGGAAGGCCATGAATTTGGTGAGCTTGGTGTCCAGCCGTGACCAGAGGCTTGCCCATAATGTGCTGAGGAACCAAATATCCCAATCAAAAATGATGGTTTGTGGTATCCCAAAATGTACCCACACTCGTTCAAAGAATATCTTGACAATGTCCTCTGTTGTGATGCTCTTCTTGCAGGAGACCATAATCTCCATCTTGGAAAATTGATCAACAGCCATGAAAATAGAGTTGTTTCACTGCTTGGCCGAAGGAAGGCCCAACATGTAGTCCATCGAGATGGATTCCCAAGGCCTGTCATGAGTAGGAAGAGGGGTGTACATTCCTTGTTTCTTAATGGTTGGTTTGGAAATGACATAGGCCGCACATAACCTGATATACTTGTTGACATCCTGTCAAAGTTTCAACCAATATAAATGCTACTACAACACTGCCATTGTCTTCTCTACGCCAAAGTGTCCTACCATCTAACTATAGTGATCTTCCCAATTCATCTTCGCTTGCTCTCTTGATGGAATGCAAAGATGACCCATATGGCACAACAACCTGTCCTACAGATGAAAATTAGTGGTGGTTGTGTCTGTTCACAACATCTGGTAGGTAGTGGCGAAGTCAGGATCTCACTCATAGAGTTGGGGCCATGTGGAGGTCTCGTGTCCACAAGAGTGTAGCTCTGTGGTTAGTGTGGCAACTGGAGGTCGACTGAGGCAGTTAGCAACACGGTTGGTGCTCCTTGTCTTATACTTGATGTTGATATGGAATTGCTACAAGTATGTGGATCACTTCTAATGGCAGTCATTCTACAATTTCCCTTGTGTTTGCATGGTCTACAAAGGCTTATGATCAGTGTGGGTGATTGTCTCCTTCCCGAGAATGTAATGCCTCCACTGGATGAAGGCTTGTACAATGGAGTAAATTTATTTTTTGTAAGTGGGGTACTTACGGACAATGTTTTACAGTCTCTCATTATGATAGGCCATGAGATGTCCATGTTGAGTGAGAAATATGCCCACAACATAGTCTGAAGCATCTGTCTCAATATCAAACGATTGTTGCAGGTCGGGTAATGAGAGAATCGGGGATGAGCACAAGCGTTGCTTCAAATCATTGAATGCCTTCTATTGCAACTAGCCCAACATTAATTTTTCCTTGCCACCGCCCCTAGTCACTTGGCTAAGGGCCCATGCAATGTGGGAGAATCCCAACAAGATGCGGAGATAGAAATTGGAAAGGCCTAGGAAGCTCCAGAACTCAGTGAGTGTGTTCAAGGATGGCTAGTCATGGATAACCTGGATTTTGGTTGGATCGACATGCACCTCATGCTCATCAACAATGTATCCTATGTACTTGACCCTATTCATGCTGAAGGAACATTTTTCCAAATTTTCATATAGCTTGTGTTGCAAAAGAGTGTGAAGAACCTATTGAAAGTGTTGCAAGTGTTCCACCCAATTCTTGTTGAAGATGAGGATGTCATCCAAATACACTACCACAAAACAATTGGTGAAAGGCTACAAGATATCATCCATCATCATCATGAAATTTGCCAGGGCATTTGTCAAGCCAAAGGGCATGAACAACCATTCAAAAAGACCTTCTTTGGACTTGAAGGAAGTCTTCCATACATCAGTCTGCTCTATTTGGACCTGGTGGTAGTCGGACTTCAGATCAATATTACTGAAATATTTGGCCCCCTTGAGTTGGTCAAGGAGATCATCAATTCAAGGAATGGGTATCGATTCGTGACTGAGATTTTATTTTGGGGTTGATAATCAATGCAGAGTCGTTGGGACCTGTCTTTCTTCTGCACAAGCACGATTGGGCTTCCATAAGGTGATGACCTTGGGAAAATGTGCCCCTTTTCGAGCAGCTCTTGGATCTGGCGTTTGATTTCCTCATTTTCTGAAAGAGAGAAATGATAGACTAACCCATTAAGTAGTGGTGTGTTGGGGGTCATATCGATTGATTGCTTGACCTGACAGTGTAGAGGTACCCCAGTGGGTGAGGAAAATATGTCTTTGTATTCTTCCACGACCTTATCCACTTGCTTTTGTTGCATGGAGAGAACTATTGTAGAGGCCATGGATGTGGCTGCAACCTTCCGCTCACTCTGAGCAGAAATCACGAAGAAGACAAACTTCATGGTATGATATATGACATTCCTGCATTGCTTGGTAGAGATCAAGGAAATGGCGGTAGCTGGAACTACCTATGGTATCCTGTATAATTTCCAATCCAAAGTAATAATAACACTATGAGGCCTAGACTCATATATAGCATGACGTTTCCATAAATAAGGTTGGCCTAAAAAAACATCACAAACTTCAAGGGGAGTGACATCACACAATACCTCATCTTTGAAGGACTTAATGTCGTAAGCCAGGCAACACTATTGGCTGATGTGGAGATTGCTCCCTTGGCAGAGCCATCCGATGGTGTACAGTTGCGAGTGTGGTGATGTCAACAGAGCCAATCGCTTGACAACCTCTACTGAGATGAGGCTCTTTTGGCTACCGCTATCAACAATGAAGTGCATAGGAGTACCCTTCATCCACATCTGTGAATGAAAGAGGCGCTCACCTTCCTTTGGTTCATCATGTTCGTGGGGCTGGACCTTGGTGGTGGTAGCAATGGTGACACTGGGTTCTACATCGATGATCGGTCTCCCTTTTCCTAGTTCTGACTCAGAGTCGGAGCCTGCATCTGATTCATAGGTTTTCACCTCGGCCACCAATGACTACTTTGAGAAAAATTCAGCGGTGTTATGCCGGGGGCTCTTACGGAATTCACACCAATCCCCATTGTCCTTCTTTGTTTGTGGTTTGGACTGGTTTTCTTAAGGTTTCCCATCCTTTCTCTGGCATTTTGTTTTGCGGGTTGGGCTTGCCTTAGCTTTGCTTCTGTTGTAAGGGGTTGGAAGACCCAAACTGCTGCATCTTCTGTTTAAGCTTCTGCTCGATTTTGACAGCATATTCATAGGTTCCGGCGAGGATGAAATGTCCAGAAACTCCATTTATATCTAGATGTATCTATGCAAACCGTCACGATACTTTAGCACCGGATGTCGCTTAGATTATTTGATACCCGGCTTGGTGTGAAAGTTATCAAAGACATTGGTGAACTCTGGCATCGTTTGGTCCCTTTCCTGCCGCAGTGTGGTCCCTCTTGTATACAAGTCGTCATAACTTCCAACAGGGTAATATTGTTCCTTAATAACATCCCTAAAGGAACCGCAAGTGGGTGCAACTACAAATAATGTAGATCCCTCTTTTTCCTTTTTCTCACAAAAAGTCTCCCAACAATATTTGACATGGGGAATGACCTTGAGGAGTGAAAATGTAATATTTTCTCTATCAAAAAAGTTGTGGATAGAAAAATACCCTTCTAGAAGGTTTAACCATTTATGTATGACATCTGCATCTATTTGACCTTCAAATATAGGAATATCAAAATTAATATGTACCTTGAAGGGGGTGGCACCTCCGCTTGAGGTAGATGCATCTCTTTTCGACAATCGTCGAAGGATTTATGCAAATTTGTCCATGATCTCGTTCCTCTGTCACTTGATGGCTTCCTCGAACAACATTTTAAAAGGATCCCCTGTCCCTTCATCTTTATTTTCTCCTGCCATGGAAGGTTGCTTGGGCATGCGACAATGGTTGTCCTCAAGAGAAAAAATCTCAAGACCCAACTCTATATACCCTACCCTCGTCGGGGACATGCACTAAAAACAAGAAGGATCAGACCGCTCTGATACCACTAATCTAGATTTATGAGTGGAACAAAATGAAAACACGGATCTATAATATTAACATAGAGACACATTGAATAATAATAGAGATATAATAAAACTTGACTTCTATTAAATAATAAATATAATGAAACTATAAAATGCAGACTAAAACAATCTTGCTAGAATGGTGGCAGCTTATCTCTTAGAAGAGATGTGACAGCTATGCTCATTCACAAGAAGATGAGTACAATGAGGCTCCAAAGACCTTTTTTGATCCAGATTATTTTCGGCACAAAATGAGAGCGGAGATATAATAAATAAGTGTACAAAGATATATCAGATATCTGATCCGGGTGGATATCGGTGGCCACCCACCTTTTCCAACTGGCTCAAAACAGTTTTCTGGCAATTTTGGTAATTTACTATTTTTAGCAGTTTTAACTTTTGAGGCTATTTTGAGAGCCTAAATGAAGGTTTTTCGATAGAGAGCTTCTCAACAAAAGCTGAAGGCATGATTGAGCCCCCAAAATGAATCTCCTCAATGATACCTTTCCAACAGGCTATCATACGCCTAAAATGGAGATCGTATGCAAAAGTTACGACCCGGGGAAGTTGATGTACTAACCTACCCAAACGAGGCCCACATGACTTTTGGTGCTTCATCTCCTAGGGTTAGGTTTTTGGATGTCTAGGGTTTTTGGCATTCCTGTTTATTGTAAAAAGGCCTTCAGAGCCTCATTGTAATCATCTTCTTGAGAATGCGAGTAGCCGTCGCATCTCTTCTCAGAGATAGGCTGCCACCATTCTAGCGAGTCTTTCACTCTATATTTTTATAGTCTCTGTACATTTATTTCATTAATAGAAATTGTGTATTATTGTATATCTGTGTTTATGGTTGCATCTTTGATACATTTATGTTATATTATTGGATATCTACGACATCTCTGTACATTTCTTTATTATATCTCCACTCTCATTTCATGTCTAAAATAATCTGGATCAATATCCAACAATATAATAGAGATTTATCATATATATAACCATAAAAATAGAGATACAATAATACACAATTTCTATTAATGAGTGAAATGTACGGAACTGTAGAAATAAAGAGTGAAAGACTCGCTAGAATGGTGGCAACTTATCTCTGAGAAGAGATGTGACGGCTTCTCTCATTCGCAAGAATATGATCGTTACAATGAGGCTCCAAAGGCCTTTTTAACATAAAGAAAATATAAAACCCTAACCCTGGAAGATGAAAAGCCAACAGGTTTGTGGACCTCGTTTTGAGTAGTTTGGTGTATCAACTTCCGAGGGGCGTAACTTTGGAATATGATCTCCATTTGGGGCGCACGATAGCTCGTTGGAAATGTATCGACGAGGAGATTCATTTTGCAGGATCAAGTTTTCCTTTAATTATCATTGAGGTGCCCAATCATGAAAAAACGTCGTTTAGGCCCTCAAAATGGCCCCAAAAAATTTAGGACCCGAAAAACTGCTAAAAATAGTAAATTGCCAAAAAACTATTTTGAGCCAATTGGAATAGGTGGGTGGCCATCGATATCCACCTAGATGTATCCTACCTCCTTAGGAATCAATGGTCTCCATTGCGTTGAGTTCCCGGGGGAGGAGGGGAAGTGTTTATTGAATCTGAACTTTGGTGAGTTGCTTTCCTTGCTGGAGAAGTTGTGTTGCTTGGTTTGTGGAAGGTTGTTGAGAACCTTAGGTTGGAAGGGTTGGAAATTTTTAACCAGACTGGATATTTGAGATAACTATGTGTAGAAGGAATCTTTGCACTTTTCTTCAATCTTGTCGACCTGCTTCTGTTGGATAGAAGGTGCTTGGACTGAGCCTGCAACGGCTATAGTGTCCTTTTGTTCACCTTTTGAACAGATTGTGAAGAGGTTGAATGTTGCAGTATGATATATTACCTTGCAACATTTTTTAGATGGGACAATAGTCATAACTACCTCTGGTATCATGTAGAGATGACCCCCCAGAGTAGCAATGACACTATGAGGTCGAGGCTCATAAATAGCACGGCGCTTCCACATATATGGTTGGCACAAAAGAACATCACAGACATCTAGTGGGGAAACATCACATAATATCTCATCCTTGAAGGGCTTGATGTTGTATGACAATCAACACTACTGGTTGACACAGATATCTCATCTGTGGCAAAGCCACCCGATGTTTTATGGCTATGGGTGTGGTTTTATTGACAATCCAAATTGTTTGATGACCTCTACTGAGATGAGGTTATCCTATCTTTCACTCTAAACAATAAAAAGCAGCAGGGTCCCCTTCACCCACATCTGTGAATGAAAAAGGTGTTCCCCCTCTTAAGGATCTACTGGTTCTTCTGGTTGAATTTTTGTGGTCGTAACAATAGCAATGGGGTCTGCGTCTCTGATATGACTTCTCCCATTATTTTCTGAATCAGGGTTTGTCTCCTTTTCTTTGATCTCGGCCACCAATTATTGTTTTGAGCGATATTCATCGGTGTTGTGCCAGGGGATTTTTGGAAATCGCACCATTTTCCAGTGTCCTTCTTGGTCTTTTTGTTACCCTTCTTTTCATGTGTCTTGGACTAGTTTTATAGAGATTGGTTGTTAGGGAAGTCTTTACCATACTTTGGTTGTTGCGGATTTGCAAACCCAAATTCCCGTTTGTTCTGGTGCCTAAATTTATGCTCGATTTTGACAACATATCGATAGGCAGCTCCCAGTGATGAGATGTCCCCATTTTTGTTTGGATGTACCTATGCAGAGCCCCGTGGTATTTCAGAACCAGACGCCACTCAGATTCTTTGATACCCAACTTGGTCTACAAGGTATGGAAAACATTTGTGAACTCCGGCACTGTTTGGCCCCTCTCTTGCCACAGTGTGGTCCATCTCATGTATTGGTCCTCATAATTACCAGTAGGGTAATATTGTTCCTTGATCGCATCCACAAAAAAATCCCAAGTGGGATCATCCCCATATATTTCAGACTCCTATGTGGAACTTTTCTCCCAGTAAGTTTCCCACCAATGTTTGACATGGGGGAGAGACTTAAGGAGTGTGAAGGTGATCTTTTCTCTGTCAAAAAAATTGTGAACAGAGAAATAACCTTCTAGTAGATTTAACCATTTTTCTAGGGCATCTGCATCTATTTGACCTTAAAATATGAGAATATAAAAATTAAATTATACCTTTAAAGGAGAGGTGCCTCCAAAGTGGCTTATTGACAAGTGTTGAATGATGTGGGCAAAATTATCCATCATTTTGTCCCTCTGTCGCATGAGAGCTTGCTCCAACAACATATTAATAGGATCCTTTTCTCTATTGTTTTTTTTGTATTCCGCCATGGAGGGTTTCTTGGGCATGCGAGAGTGATTTTCCTCAAGAGACACAAGCTTGAGACCCAACTTTCTATACTCGGACCTCGTCGGCGACATGCACTGAAAATCGATCAAGAGAAGTCTGCTCTGATGCCACTAATCCAGATTATTGTCGGCACGAATTGAGAGCGAAGATATAATAAAGAAATGTATAGAGATATATAAGATATACAATAATATAACATGTATTTATCAGAGATATAACCATAAACACAGAGATACAGTAATACACAATTTCTATTAATGAGCAAAATGTACAAAACTGTAGAAATACAAAGTGAACGACTCGCTAGAATGGTGGCAGCTTATCTCCGAGAAGAAATGTGACAGCTACATTCATCTGCAAGAATTTGATCGTTACAATGAGGTTCCAAATGCCTTTTTAACAAAAAGAAAATAAGAAAACCCTAACTCAGGAAGATGAAAAGCCAACATGTTTGTGGGCCTCGTTTTGGGTAGTTTGGTGTATCAACTTCCCGGGGGCGTAATTTTGGCATACGATCTTCGTTTGGGGTGCATGATAGCTCATTGGAAAGGTATCGACGAGGATATTCATTTCAAAGTCTCAAGAAAATAATAAAACCTTAACTCGGGAAGATGAAAAGCCAACATGTTTGTGGTCCTCGTTTTGGGTAGTTTGGTGTATCAACTTCCCAGGGGCATAACTTTGGCATACGATCTTCGTTTGGGGCGCATGATAGCTCGTTGGAAAGGTATCGACGCGGATATTCATTTCAAAATATCAAATGTTATTTTAATTATTATTGAGGTTCCCAATCGTGAAAAATCTCCGTTTAGGCCCTCAAAATGGCCCCATAAGTTTAGGATCCGAAAAACTGCTAAAAATAGTGAATTGTCAAAAACCTGTTTTGAGCCAGTTGGAATAGGTGGGTGGCCATTGATATCCACCTAGATAACTTTTACATCAAACATGAATTCCAAAACCATAGACATCCAAAAACCTAACCCTTGGAGAGGAAGCATCAAAAGTCATGTGGCCCCCGTTGGGGTAAGTTGATACATCAACTTCCCGGGGTCGTAACTTTTGCATACAATCTTCGTTTTAGGCGCACGATATCTCGTTGGAAAGGTATATTCAAGGAATACACATTTATCCATCACAATGTAAATCCAAATCTATTACGATTGTGGCAGGCCCAAAAAACGTTGTTTATGGCCTCAAAACGACCCTAGAAGTTTAGGACCTGAAAAGCTAGAAAAAAAATGCCAAGATGACATATGTATGTGAGCCAATTGGAATAGGTGGGTGGCCATCGATATCCACCTGGATCATGGCTTATGTAATCATTTGGTCCATTTCTATGAGCACCTTTGTGGAGGGTGCACTTGTTCTTGAGTTACCCCTTTCTAGGTTCTACATTTTTCCAAACCCCTTAATCTTCCTTTTATTTTGTCCTTTTGTTGATTTGCAAGTCCCCTTTATAAGGTATCAAGCGTTATCATTCATTTATTTGGGGTTGGGGAAAATTCAAAGGGGACATATCTCAAGTATGGAATAGCTTTTAAATGTCCTTGTTATACCATTCTTTCTTTCTTTTATAACATTATTTCTTTATCATTTTTTACTAGTAGTTGCAATCAACCTCTGGGCCTTTATGAACCATGACCCATTACCAAAGTTTAGTACACTGTGACAGGCCCCAGGATGGTAATTGTTAAGTATGGTGGGGAAACAGAACTTTACCCTTATGAGGGCCCCCCAATAATAGCCCTTTTCCTTGTTGATGACAATACGAGACTAGAATACAAATGATGGTCCACCAAGGTGAAACAAGGAAACAAACATAACTTATCGAAATTATGATTCATTATCCAACTTCAACAAATGATCCTCATTCACATTCCTAGTATATTAAGCACAACACTTCACGTGAAAGAAGAACTAATGTACCTCATGATGGCATTGGACACCATCTTCCAAGAACTATGTTGATTGGATGTGATGAGCTTTGTTGATCAAGTTCATTTGAGAGGGGTTGTTGGGATGCCATGAGTGGACATGCTAGTCATCATCATCGTCGGGATCATTGTCTTCATTGTGGGCCATGAGACATGATCTCCTCTAGTTACAGGGGGGGGTTAACAAGTCCTATAACTTGGTCCAGCAAAAAACAACATGCAATTACTCTTTACTATATAGAGATTGAGTATTGAAGTGTTATCATTATTGGTTGAGAAGTTTTTTGGATTTGAAAATCTCTCGTAGAGTTTGATTTTTCCCAAGATTAGTCTACAACTCTTTAGTGTGATAATAAGAGTCCCATCCACATTTCATATAATCTATTTGAACACCAGTGCACCAAACACATTGAAGTCCATGTGAACTACATAAGACAACTCCTTAGTGATCAAGTTATTGACTTTCATTTATGTCGTTTAGAAGATTACATCACATATATTTTCACCAAGCCACTCACTGAAGCCAAGTTCCCTCATCTTTGATCCTTACTAGGGGTGAAGGATCCTCCTAACATATCACATATATAACATGTAAATCCTCCTTCCTTCCACTTAACTCCAATTCCATATTACAAGGGGATGTTAGTGCATAATTATGTGCACATTATTGAATTATTTGTGCACATCCAATAACTTAATAAATCATGCACAATAAAGAGCTTTGTGATTATCAATAAGAACTTGAGTTATCAAGAGATTTATTGACCTATCCATGAATTGATGGATCCTAAATTTAAGCAAGCTTAACTTAGAGAATATTTTTATTTCATGCACAACTAGTGGAGTTGTGGCTTAGTAAACTAAAAATAAATGAGCATATAGCATGCAATCATCTGCTTTATAAATAAAAGGACTTGGCTCCTTATCGTAAAGAGAGTTGATTGAGAAATAATCGAGCTTTCCCCCTTGTTTCATGGATGTTTCCCTTTCAAGGGTTTTACCATGCATATTATATGTCATTTGTGATTTTGTTGTTAGGCTATGATCACGAGACCATGTGGAATTTCAACCACATAAGAGTAGCCAAAGTTATGATCTTAGTAGTGGGTGGCCTTGAAAACATGTCTGCCAAATTAACAATATCACCCTTCTTATGTTTGATAAGATGAAGTTTCTATAAAAATCCGATCCACTTGTAGTGTCTTATTTGTTGAAGCTTAATGTGGGCTTACAAATATTGTTGCGACTAGTGATTGATGTATATGATGGTTTCCTTCCCCATCAAATAGTGCTTCCATTTCTTAATATATTGTACTACAACATAGAGCTTCTTGTCATATGTGGGGTAGTTCAAGACTTTGCCATGGAAAATTTCATAATGATAGCATACTAGCTTACCTCCTTGCATCATGATCGATCCCATAGCATATCCACTTGCATCTATCTCCACTTCAAAAATATTTTGCAAATTAGGCAATGCAAGAATTGATGCTTAACTAATTTTTTGTTTTAACTCTTGAAAATCCTTTTTTTCTAATTCTTTCCCCACCAGAAACTCTTGTTTCTAGCTATTAGGGCATGGATGGTGTCACCACAACTGAAAAGGGTGCTATAAACTTCTAACGATATTGTGTTGCTCCCACAAAGATTATAATTTAAGTGGCATTAATAAGATTTGGCCACTCAATGATGGCCTCCATCTCCATATGAACAATCTTGAGTTCCACTCCATCAATCACATACCCCAAGTACATCAAGGACTACTGGGAAAATTCACATTTCTTGAGGTTTGCTAGTAGTTAATGGTTTTTTAGGATCTCGAACACATTCATGTGATGTGAGATATGTTCTTCCTAGGAAAAGCTAAAAATAAATATATCATCCATGTACAGTACAAATAATCAAGAAAGGGATGTGATCCATCATTCATCAAACACATAAGTGTAGCTCGTGCATTACATAAACCAAAAGGAATTACTAACCATTCACATAAACCTTGCCTCGCCTTGAAGGTAGTGTTCTAGGTGTATTCTTCTTTTACTCAGACTTGGTGGTATCCCAATTCCAACTTAGTGAAGTACTTGGGAGGCTACAATTGATTTAGTTGGTCATCAATCTACAATAGAGTATTGATTACTGAGGGTGATATTATTAAGATCTATGTAGTCAATACACATGATCCAATTTATATCCTCCTTGGGCACGATGATCATAGATTACCCAAAAGGTGAGGTAATTAGCTGAATTACTCACTGCTCCAATTGTCACTACAATTGTTTCTTCACTTCATCTACTTATAGGATGGACTATTTGTACAATCCTATGTTTGGAAATGGAGAGTCGTGTAACAATTGTATAGTGTGCTCCTCTCCTTCTTAAGTGGCAACCCTTTTAGACAAGTCTTTGAACACTTACTTATATGCCCACAAACCCCTATGGATAGTGTTTTTTTTCTTTTTAGTACATTTCTCTCGATATGATTTTACATTCACCAATTCTTCTCCTTTCTAATCTTGCCTTAATAAGAAGAATGCAAACTTAATTCACACTTGATCTATTCAATTTCTTGGCTTGGTTAGCACTTACCATAAAGATCTTGGATTTACCTTTGTGCACATTGATGATGAAGAACTTCCCATCCTTGACTAAGCAATATTGGTTTTCTCTCCTCATGAAGATCGCATCTTCGTGTATATTTAGGGACTTCCAAACACTACACCACAAACATCGAGCGGTATTACATCTACCTCCACTTCATTAATATAGATTTCACTTATAGTAAATTTGATCTTACATTGCTTAGTCACTTGAAGCTTTACATCCCTATTTACCCATCCCAATGAGTATGGGTGAGGACGGTCATGAACCTCCAATCCAAGCATCTTTACGAGATCATTTGCTATGAGGTTGTATTATTAACTAGAATCAAATAGAGAATCCACATTTGTCTTCTTGAAAAGGATCTTGATATGGAAGAGTTTCTTCATCTCCTTATCTTCCTTGGAATGGAGGTTGCTTGGATTCACCTCCTTCAACATGACAATGCAAACAATATTTTCATCTACATATGAGTTTCTCTCTATCCGGTTGCTTAAATCCACAACTAGTATGCTATCTTCTTGGCCTACTTCTTGTGGTTCTTTGGATTCATCTTTGGATGTAGCTTCCAACACTTATCTCTAGTATGGCCATCATTATTACAATGGTTACAATGGTTTGTTGATCCTTGCATTGATGTGTTGTGGTTTTTTTCTCCTTATCATTTCCTTTCCACTTCTTTTTTCCCTCCTTGGAAGTGCCTTGGCAGTTTGTTTGCTTGGAACCATTAGGTTGTCCTTTCTTCTTGTCCATCTCTAGATAATGTTCTTGCACATGGGCCTCATCAAGAGTCTCGGGTTTAATATCATCACTTGCCTCCCTAAACGTCTATGGAAACCACCCATATATTTGAGCAGTATATCTGATTTCTTGAGAGATATTCCAAAATGATATAATGGATTTTTTTTTAACTTAGTGGTGTAAACTGTACGATTTTCCCTTGTTATTGTCAAAAGTAATACATGTTATCACACAATTTGCAATTTTGGAAAACCCCAACCCAAAAACCAAGTGTGTGACACAACTGGGAACACCTATCATTGTCACCTCAATAGATGTCCCTCACGTTTTAGTGAAGAACAAGTCCAACACAAGGGAGGCTTCTCGGGTGACCCTAGGGGGGTTGCAATGGGAGAAGCAAGGAGCTCGATGAGTACCCCTATAGGTCAAGGTAAAGGATGAAAATGAAGCTTGGGGAAAAATTCTAGGATGTGGTGAATGGTTGCTAAGGTTGTGTACCTGCACAACAATGTTAGACCTGTCTGAATAAGACATATGATGATACAAGCCTCAAAACCAATGGGGAATCAACAAGAAACCTTGTTGTCCCAAAATTGCAACAGTATGGAAATATATATCAACAGTAAAGAGACTATGACAATTGCAAATTAAACCATCAAAATCAAGTGTATGATGTTGGAAAATTGAGCTAGCAATTAGTAGACAACCTTCCAATTTTTAAACCAAGACTGTGATAGCAAGAGAGGGTTGTTAATAAGTGTTATTAGCAGAGTTTTATAACAACCTTGTGGTTGTAGTAAACATTTTCTACAAAAAAAAATTCTAGCCACTAAAATAATCAAGTAAGCCACCCAAACAATAGCTCTTAGATAGTAGATCAATTATTACGTCTTGCAAGTAAATTTCATCGGTAGAAAAGTGAGTAAAAGAGTAAAAGAGAGTGAGTTTGTTGCAGCCCTATTGGTTGTAGATAAATGTTTATTACAACAGCTAGATCACTTGGCAAGTTGAGACGCCCTTAGGTCACAAGAGAGCTAATAGCATATAGAGTTTAGATCAACACTTGAACAATTCAATATCTCAAAATTCATGTTTACCAATGCAACAATATTCAATTTCCAGTGCATAAATTAGTGCCTTATCTATTGGGTTATGGAGTCCCTTGTTAATGGCTAGGGTTTATTACTCCTCTAGGGGTGTAAGCCTTTTTAATCTCTAGAGTAAACAAACCTTAACAAGGTCTGGCTACAAAGGTGTAAGCATTTTTACTCCGTGTAGCAATCCTTTAAGCCTATTCAATAACAATTACGAGAAATTCCTTGATGGAGGGTGTATGCCTTTATACTCCTCCAAGGGTTTGAAAAAATGACCTTGAAATCAAGAATAAACACACAAAATTGCAAAAAATCCTTACCTAATCGAAGACATAACATGAAAAACCCTTACTTATCAAAGATATTCCATGAAAATTTCCAAGAAGAAGCATCCAAGAGAAGTCGCTAGCCTTTCCTCCACCAATATACAAGTAAGGCATCCATTTGCACAAGAGACAAGAGATAGTGAACTGCCCAAGTAGGGAAAAAATTTCAACCAAGAGTTTATGTAATTCTCAAGTGAGTTATGTGTAAATGAAAAAGAGATGGCTTCTATTTATACGAGGCCATCTAAACCAATTTGTCCACGTAAAAATGTCAACAAAAAATTAAAAGAGGGTCGACCCCCTTTACTTGTCTTTACAACTTACAAAAATGAAATTTACGTAAAGTAAACCCTCAAAAGGGAGACGTCATGACCTATAAGGGTGACATTGAGCCTCAAGATGCAAGTCGTTCAACCTCCAAAGGCCATGTGTCAAGCTCTCACGTGTTATAGTGCTCATGGCATGCCTCCTCTTCCTTCAAAACACATCACACCATGTCATATACCATCAATCCCACCAAAACCCTAGCCTCCACATGATGTCAAGGCTTAGAAGGTGACGTCTTAGGCCTCCAAATGCCATCATCCAAGTGCAAAGGGATACAATGTCATATTATAGTGCTACCATTGTGCCTCCAAATGCAACATTCATCACCTTATGTGCACAAGAACTCATGGGTCCTCTTCCCATCCTGTGGGGCATGGTGTCGATCCTTGGGGTCTTCAACCCCCCATGAAGGTTCAAATTGCATGATTCTTCCATGGAATGGATTTTCACCTGGAAAGATCATCCAAATACAAACAAGTATTCCCTCCAAGGGTCCACAAGTCACATGTATCATGCCAATAAAGCCACATTTATAACCACTCAAACATGTGCATTAAATCCCCCCTTTTCAAACTAAACAAATGCTCAAAGACCTTATAAAATTTTCCAAATTTAAGCATGGGAGGGTTGTCATGGTGCCCTATTGGGTAGATCAATCCCCAAGTCAAGGAGTGTTTCCCAAGAATACCCTCTTTAATTCATGCAAATGAGTATGAGGTGGATGGGGGTATGACTTTTGGGCATGGGGTTCTTGACATATCAAGGGCTCATATTGTCTCATTTCTGGGTGCCTTTGTGGAGGGTGTGTTGCATCCTCTTTTGCAATGCAACATTTTTCCAAGCCCTTTATTGTTGTTAATTTATTGTCGTCCAAAACATTGAGTGCTATGTGGAATGGAAAGTAAGGAGCACCACAATGCCACTTGAAGCCAGAAACACATTGAGTGTCATGTACAAGGAAAGTAAAATACACTGCAAATGCATTCCTCGGACAAGCGGGACATTTATTAATTATGTGTTTTCCTTTTTTTTTAAAGGTCCTTGATTTTTTATGGAGAAGCATTTCATTGCTCTCGGGACCTTAGGGTGAGCATCTAGAGGGATCAATCATGGATTTTATCTTTTTCCAGCTACAAATCCTATGGGCCTTTAGCCCCTTCTTCCCATGAAATGAGGTACACGCCCTTCCTGGGGTTAATAAGCTCGAAAACCCAAAATATGAGGAAACGAAAGGGAAGAGGTGTGAAAAGTAATAAGTATGTGTGGGAATGGTATGATGACCCTTCAAGGAGACCCCTTAGTAGTAATCATTTTCCCTAGGGTGACCCACTTAATAGAAACCATTTCAACCACCAAGGTGAAATAGGAAAAAAGTATAATTTCCAAGCAAATGTTCTCATAATCAAGAAATGACTCTTTGCAACATGCTCAACTGCTTCAATTATTAAAGTGACACTTACCACGAGGCCAGACTTGTTACCTCATGAAGCAATACTTGTTGTCCTTTTTGGGCCATGCTGGTGTGGTGGACATTGTTGTTGTCGATGAATGATGATGTGTGGTGAGAGGAGGGGCCTTGTCTACTCATCTGGCTCTCAACACTCCATCTCTTCAACCTATGGGCCTCGAGACATCATCTCCTTAGTTACCCCTAACCTAGGGCAGTAACAATGCCAACATATCCATTGGTACTCTTTGTACCCAATAGGTTAAAACTAGGACTTAATGAGGGATTTAAACACCTCCCACTTAGTTACTAGGGGATCACCCTTTGGCCTAAGCACCTACGTGTGTCTCTTCCACCAAGCTCGGGCATAACCCTCTAACTTCAATCAAGTAAATGATATGTTTCCCTCCTATTATATATTATGAACATTAAAATATACTTCTAAATGCTACAACCATTAATTCAACTTAAAAACACACATCTCACCTTGATAGGGGTTGATTTCCACTTTCGCGTCCACCTTGAACAAAGATTGGGAAGATGTGATGTTGGGACTTGGTCTCTCTTTCTTTGGCTCTTTTTCTAGCTACTTTTCTAGTTCTTCTTTGTCTCCAAATTTCCTATTAGAGCCAACCTTTGAGACCAAGCTACCAAATTCCCCAAATGGTTTGAACTTGCTCTCTAGAGCTACCATGAGGAGATAGATGTTAGAGACTTGTGCTTCCAACTTTAATAATATCTCCTCTAAGTCATCCCCTCCACTGTTAGTGTACTCATCTACCATGGATAGGGTTTTGAAATTCTTGTTTTAAGCCACTATTTTGACCTTGCAATTTCCCACAAAACCC
Source organism: Picea engelmannii (assembly GCA_009831015.1). Lineage (NCBI taxonomy): Eukaryota > Viridiplantae > Streptophyta > Pinopsida > Pinales > Pinaceae > Picea > Picea engelmannii. The sequence continues at coordinate 93,779 of ML789058.1, read as the reverse complement.
CCAAAGAAGACTACCCTAATACTAATATGATCTGTAAATTATCATGGATATTCCAATAGAATAGTTCGTCACAACATATATTACATGTTTATGCAAAATATGTCTATTATGAATGTTCTATTATTCTTATAACTTAATATTACAAGTGCAGTGCTCAAAATACTAAAATAATTTAAGAATGCAATAAGAAGGAACTAAAACAATAAACCCCGTGCTATCCACACAATGAACACAAGATATACCCTGGGAAACCCCATATGGGAAAACCCAACCAAAAGGTGAAGACTGTCTCTTTTATTCTTAGGTATGAAATAAATAAATAAACAAAAAAACGTTGCACTCATTGTGGAGTTACCATAGCCATTGTGGCCTATATGGTTGTTACAAGGTTTTTTACTTCCTCTATTCTACTCACTATATCCCACTCGTTTTCTCTGCTTAACTATATAGAATTAAATCAATACAACAAGAATGTAACCCCTTCCTTTCCTAGCAACCTAATATTCAACATATCTTGATAGCCTAAAATATTCTTGAAAGTCCACATGTGACTAAATCCACATCTGTGAGTAATGGGAGTTCGAATTGGCATCCATGTAATGTCCCCATTTCCTTGACAAGAACAATTGAGGACTTAGTAGTCTATTCACCCCTATAGACTATAGTCCCAAGGGTGAAAATGGGTTAGGAGGCGCTAAAGTGTCACTGAGGAACTTAATGTATTTTTATTAAAGTGACTTTGATGAAGCAAGAAAGGGTTATTTGACTTGAAGAGAAAATAAAGTAATAACCTTCGAAAAAACAATAAAGTGACTCAACTGAAAATTAGAAGATGGAGGTATAAAAGAGAGAGAAGGGCACCTCACTTAGGATTCATGTCATTTTCTCTGATTGCTTCTTAAGCTATGCAACTTACATTTTTAGGGTTTTGAGTAAACAAACCCTAGAGACCAGCAAGGAGGTGAAAGATCCCTCTGGTCATGGTCCAAGTTTGGCTAAGGAGGTGAAAGATTCCTCCCTCACCATTCTATTCAGCTACAGGTTGATTTATATAGTGGAAGAAAGAGGCAGGGAGTAGATCGGGAGGTTTTCTGCAGGTGGGGCACACTGCTGGAAGAAGATCAATTCGATTTGAGTAGAAGAAGGGAGATCTGAGGATAATCTCTTTCTTGAAGGATTTTCTAGGGCTAGAGTGCCATTTCTCACCTATTATTGGAGGTTTTTCTCTACATATTGATTTATTGTGGTCATTGGACGAATTTCCTGAAGGAGAGCACACTGTCAATAGTAGATCTAGGGAGTTGGAGGTTAAGATCACTCTCAACAGCTGAAGAGACTCATCACAGATGTTTTCCATCATTAGATCTATAGATCTATAGTTTATTTCAGTGGTTTGGAGGGAAAAGAAGAAGAGGATGAGATTCCTAGAGGGTTCCTAGCCAGGAAGTGCGCAACTCGGCCAGATCTAGGGGAAATAGTTTAAAAGGGAAAGAAATCGATCTTTTTTATCTTTGCATGTTGCTATTGGAGGACCTGGAGGATTTCATCTTCACTTATTTTGTATCTTGGAGGCCTATTCAGCCAAACGTCTATATCTTATCTATATAATTCCATATCTATGGATTCCATGCATGGAGGTCAGCTTATTATCTAAATAAAGGTCAGATCTGAAGTTATTGAGTATTTTCTTGTGTTGTCTTTCTTGTATCTTGTTATCTCCATGTGTTGTTATGTTATATTCATTCTTCATATGCTATCAATCTCAATCCAACCCATCCAATGCAACTTTGAGAGGTAAAACCTACAAAAACACTCAAACAATAACACAAACAAGTCAAAAAATAAACCTAAGTTCATAACAAATCTGCTTGGGAACATTACAGTGTTATCAGAGCCTATTCTCGCGCCATCCTGTGTTCAAACTAATGCCCAGAAGGAGAGGTTGTGGGGGAAAACCTTTCTCAGGGATTCCTGAAGAAGAAGAGCCAGAAGGTAGTATTGGGGAAACTTGAGAGACAGACAATGCTACATCAGAAGAGACAACTTTCTTGGCCGAAAGGGTGACTCAAACAATGAATGATTCACTATAGAACAACCAGGTTATTATGCAGCGCAACCTAGAGGAGATGCAAAACCATTTATCCTTGGGGCAGAAAGAACTCAAACTATCCTTTGCAAATTTCCAAAGAGGGAAGGACAACATGATAGCTTTAATGGAGGAACAAAGCAAACACCATGGTATTCTTTCTCAGTATTTGATGGAGCAAAGACATGGTGAAGATCCACCCCTATTTGGTGGAAATCATGATGTTAGTGGTTCTCAAGGGGAAATGGTTATCACGAGGAGTCAATACATAAAGGCCATGCAGAAGGGCACATACCAAATGAAGGTATACCTACCCAATATCACACAGCTAGCAGACCTACTCCTAGATCATACATTCCTACCTTTTTGGATGCACAATGAAGGGGCACTAATGTCTTGAACCATGAGAATCTGGGGGATCAATGGGAGACTGCAGAAAAGGATTACAACGCCATGAGCGTGGGATTGAGGAGACATGTTTACACAGGGGAGTATTTCCACCTCAAGATGAAAATAAAATCCAAGGATCATTATAGAGGCGATAGTGAGCTAGGGTGCAAGGCAAGAAGAATGGTGTTGCCAACCTTTGATGGCTAAAATCAAATCTCAACCACAACATGGGTGCAAAAGATGAATTCTTATCTCCAATTGAATACCATGGAGGAAGAAAATTCCATCAAGTTTGCAACATTGTACTTGATGGGCAAGGTGCATGATTGGTGGTTTTATGGGATGACCACCTTGGGACACGAGCATGTCACTTCTTATCATGACTTCACCCA
>ML789058.1:45659-66017 GCA_009831015.1 Picea engelmannii | reverse complement strand
GTTACCTCTGCAATTATGTAGTTGGGCAACAAAAATTGTGGGTCAAGTGGCTTTAACTTGAGGAATACTGCTACAACACCACTCACCATATGTCCATTGGCATGTCTCCTTTCAAAGCTTTATACGTTTATGATCCCCTTACTTTTGTTGAGATTGTATTTGGAGATAGCAGGGCCCCTATGGAAAAATAATGGATATAGGAAATTCAAGACATCCTTAAAGAGCTCAAAGACCATTTGCAAAGGGCTCAAAACCAACATAAGTTATATGCTGACAGGCATAGAGTGGAACACACTTTTGAGATAGGGGACTTGGTGTATTTGATGCTACAACCATACATATAGGCATCCATTAAGAAAAATGGCACTGAAAAGCCCAAACCACGTTTTTATGGACCTTATAAGGTACTAAGGAAAATTGGGGAAGTTGCATATGAATTAGAGTTACTTCAGGGAAGCAAAATCCACAATGTTTTCCATGTATCGTGCCTAAAGAAGGCACCGGGACAACATGTCATAGCTAATGAAGAGCTACTACCAATTGATGAAGAATGTCACTTGATATTAATTCCAGAGGACATTTTGGAGGTGAGGGCAAAACAACTAAGGAACAAGGACATTAAGGAGTACTTGGTCAAATGGAAAAAATTACCTACAGAAGATGCCACTTGGGAGAGTGAACAAGTGCTACAACAAACATGTTCAGGATTGCTTGTGGGAAAGAAATTTCCAATAGGGGAGACTGTAATGTCCCCCTCTCCTCGAATTGAACAATTTAGTACTTAGTAGTCTAGTCACCCCTCTAGAGTATAGTCCCAAGGGTGAAAAGGGGTTAGGAGGCGCTAAAGTGTCACTGAGGAACTTAATGTTATTTTATTAAAGTGATTTTGATGAAGCAGGAAAGGGTTATTTCACTTGACGAGAAAATAAAGTAATAACCTTAGGAAAAACAATAAAGTGACTCAACTAAAAATTAGAAGATGGAGGTATAAAAGAGAGAGAAGGGCACCTCACTCATAATTCATGTCATTTTCTCTAATTGCTTCTTGAGCTATGCAACTTACATTTTGAGGGTTTTGAGTAAACAAACCCTAGAGACCATCAAGGAGGTGAAAGATCCCTCTATTCCTGGTCCAAGCTTGGTCAAGTAGGTGAAAGATTCCTCCCTCACCATTATATTCAACTATAAGTCGATTTCTACAGTGGAAGAAAGAGGTAGGGCGCAGATTAGGAGGTTTTCTGCAGGGGGGGCACACTGCTAGAAGAAGATCAGTTCGATTTGGGTAGAAAAGGGAGATCTTAGGAGAATCTCTTTCCTGGAGGATTTGCTAGGACTAGAGCACCCTTTCTCACCTACTATTGGAGGCTTTTCTCTGCATATTGATTTATTGTGGTCATTGGATGAATTTTTTGAAGGAGGGTGTACTATCAATAATAAATCTAGTGAGTTGGAGGGTAATATTACTCTCAATAGTTGAAGAGACTCATCATGGGTGTTTTCCATCATTAAATCTATAGATATGTAGTTTATTTCAGTGGTTTGGAGGGAAAAGAACAAGAGGCAAAAATTCCTTGAGGGTTCCCATCCAGGAAGTGCGCAACTCAGCCAGATCTGGGGGAAAGAGTTCAAAAGGGAAACAAATTAATCTTGTTTATCTTTGCATGCTGCTATTGGAGGACCTGGAGGATTTCATCTTCACTTATTTTGTATCTTGGAGTCATATTCAACCAAACTTCTATATCTTATCTAAATTATTCCATATCTGTGGATTCCATGTATGGAGGTCAGCTTATTATCTAAAGAAAGGTCAGATATGAAGTTATTGAGTATTTTCTTGTGCTATCTTTCTTGTATCTTGTTATCTCCATGTGTGGTTGTGCTATATTCAAATCTCAATCCAACCCATCCAGTGCAACTCTGACAGGCAAAACCTGCAAAAACACTCAAACAATAACACAAACAAGTCAGAAAATAAACCTAAGTTCCTAGAAAATCTACTTGGGAACATTACAATCCACTTGGCACCATTGTGGTTAAAAGAATAGGTCAACTTGTGGAAAGCGTGACTTTGTGATACAAACTCCAATTAAGGTGATCTCTGCACCATTGGTAATCTCTCAACATGTAGTACAACATCAAAGGGTTGTGAACTTCAAATGCAAAGTTTTGATCCAAAAAATAGTTAGTTAATGTCCCAAAAATGATCTGTGAGTTTAAGGACCCCAAATCACCAAACTAGGGCATGCCCCTAAAATGAGCCCTACAAGCTAATAGCTTCAAATTTTCCACTCAGAAAGTACCAAGAGGTGACAAGTTATATAGTGATCCATTTCAAATCATACCTCCCCATTTTTGGGAGGCTTTTGGTCCCCAATTTTTTTATTGAAGGAGGTGATTGTTTTCTTCTTCTACCTTCCCTCTATAGTACTATTTGGCCTTGTCTGGAAGTTGTCCTTTCAACACAACTTGCTAGAGTTCTTGTTGCCCACCATTTAGTTGTTCTATACTTCTTCTACAAAACAATATCCTCTACTAACTTTAGATGAGCTTCTAGTGCTAAATCCTCTTTGGTAGGTAAGAGTTTCCCATCATTTTTTTGGTCTAACATGGAAGCCTCATATCCTATTACAAATTTTCCATGTTCATTAATGAGTAAATACACAAGTATGGAGTTAGATTGAGCTTGTAGGCATTATCGCCTACCTGCTCCAACACTTCAAAAGGACCATATTGTAGAGCATTTCTTTTCTTACCAGGATCCTATAGCCTTTCTTTGTTTGGATGCAACCAAAGTTGGTCTCCTACCTTGAATGTCTTCTCAATTTTGCGTTGGTTGTATCGAGCCTTGTACTTTTCTTGTGACTTCTTCAATGTCTTTTGTACTCACAAATGTATCTAGATGATCTTATCAATTAATCTCTCAACCTTCAATGCTTCTCATGGGATGCCTTCTCTCTCTCCTCCTTGTTACCCATACACAATTTCTAAAGGAAAAGGTGGAAAATATCTAAAGCAAGTTTCAAAATGGGACTCATAGGTGGATGTGTGGACATTCTATTATAAGAATGTTTAATATAAATATTTTTTTCTTCCCGAGTCCTTGGGTGCTTATGATTGTAACCCCTTAATAGTTGAACCGATGTCCCATTCACTACTTCTATCTGCCCATCCATATGTGGATGGAAAGTTGTAGATCTCTTCAACTTTGTGTCCATCTTCTCCCAAAGTGTAGTCCAAGAGGAACTAAGAAATTTTGTATCTCCATCTAAGATGATGCTCATTGGGATCCTAAAGTGCACCTAAACCTTTTCAAAGAACATGATTGCTACATCTTGTCCCTTAATGGTGTTTTTAGAAGGCACGAGAATGCACATCTTACAAAAATTGATCACTACCACAATTAAATAGGCGTATCCCCACTTGGTTCTTGTTAAATGATCCACAAAATCCATGGAGATGCTCTCCCATGGTTTAATAGGCATAGGTAAGGGATGGTATAAATCTTGTTTCCTATTATTGGGTTTGTTGGTACAACAAATTATGCATCCTATAATAAACCAATATATATCTTCTTGCATTCTAGGCCACTAGACATACCTCTATAATTTTGCCACTATTTTCCCAACACCAAAATGCCCCACAACTTTGAAGGTGTGAGCCTCTTCGATAAGTTGTGATATTTCTCTATTAGGAACACATTGTTGATCCAACTTGTACAGTAACCCATCACAAAGATGATATTCATCATTGCTATCACTTTCTTCTTTACAAACTTGACCTTGTAGTTGTTGAAATACCTCCTTGAAGTCTTCATCTTCTATGTATTCCTCTTTGTGGGTATGTTGGGTGAAAGGATCCATGTGCATAAAAGTACCCAAAGTTATGATGTTGGGTGTGGGTGGTCTCAAAAGTGTGTCTACCAACTTATTAGTATTGCCCATGTTTTATTTGATGAAAAGATGAAATTTATGTAAAATTCCCATCATGCACAAAATTTCCCAAAGTTATGATGTTGGGTGTGGGTGGTCGTGTAAGTGTGTCTACCAAGTTATTGGTATTTCCGTTATTATATTTGATGATAAGATAACATTGTAATAAAAATCCCATTCACTTGTAGTGTCTTGTTTATTGAAGCTTACTCTAGGCATTCACATATTGTAGCAACTAGTGATCAATGTGAATGATGGTTTCCTTGCCTCTTAGATAGTGCTTAAATTTCTTAATAGTTTGTACCAAAGAATAAAGTTCTTTTTCATATGTGGAGTAGTTCAAGACTTTGGCATACAACATTTTAGAATGATAGCACATTGGCTTACCTCCTTGCATAAAGGCCACTCCCATGGCATATCCACTTGCATCCATCTCCACTTCAAAGGGTTGATGCATGTAAATTGGGCAATGCAAGAACTGATACTTGGCCAATGTTTGGTTTCATCTCTTCATAAGCCTTTGTTGACTCTTTATCCACATGAAACTCTTGTTGCTCGATATTATGGCATGGAGTGTCGTAGCCATAGCTGAAAAGGATGCTATAAACTTTTGTGTTGGAACATGGATTGAACGTAGAGGGAAACAGATCCGAGAGGCAACGATGGTGTTGAAATACATCGTAACACTAGAGCATAAATCGCTCAATGAGAGTGAAAGAAGATCTGATGATCTGAGATGATGATAAATCGATCACAAGGATCACCTATAAATGGGTTTCGATCATGGACCAAAACTAACAAACTCGCGTGAAGGAGATTGCACATGTTCATAAAACGAGGATCTAAGATCCTTAAGTGGACATGGTTAACCTTCGATTTAGTCAGTCATCGACCAAAAGAAATGGTCGACCCACTCATTTGACAAGGTGAGGTTTATGATGGAACCACTTGTTCCAACAACCCCCCGTAAACTCAACTTGGAGGAAAACAAATTCTGCAACCTTCCCCCCTGAATTTGTTTGTATTACAAAGGTTGATCACAAGATTGTACAACAACTCTCCCGAGGAAGTCTAATCACCATCAACATGGATCAAGGCCAAAAGAGATGTCATTCATTGCAAACTGGTTGCAAAATCCACTGTCCAAACACGGTCTCAGTCGGACAGTCAACTAGACAACAAGACAACACTAGCCAGTCGATCAATCAACTAGACAATAAAGCACCAATATAATCAACCTTTGTCAATCCAACAGTCTCTTCCAAGATAGATAGTCTCTGTATCCCAAACTGTCTCTATATCAGGTACAATAAGCAGAAGTATAACTCCCAACAACACAGTCGAATAGGGTTTGGTTGGTCTCGACAAATCCAATAGCATCAGTTGGGTTTTAACTGCTCCAAACTGGGAAGTTTTGTTCGTTGCAGCTGGAGTTCAAACTGATTTTCCAACAAAGCAATATACTAAACCGATTGTTGAGATGGTTGTTCTTGACATACCTGAATCTCCTACTATTGTTGATGATATTGCTGCTGATATACCGAGTTATTCTACTCCTGAGGGTACACTAGATCCTGAGCTTATATCTCTTGATCATCCAACACAAACCTCTGTGCCTTATCGTCATCCTCACCATAGAAATAATGACAATCATGCTTTAATATCTTTGCATAAGAGACGTGAAAGACAAAACCGCGGACCGGTGTTGACTACCAAGATAGACTGTGGTTGGATTGATTAGTGGTCATGGGTGCATCTAACTAAATGTTTGAAAAGTTCTTATCATTGTGTTTCATCTACTGTATGGACGTACAACACTCCTCTTCATTGTTGATTCTTTGGAGTGGTCGACCATCGGATTGACCTGACTGGAGTTTGACTAGGATATTAGTTGACTGAGATTTGACCTGAATTGACAGTCGACTGGAGGTGTTTTCGACTACATATTTCTTTAATTGAGTTTCAACTTGCTATTGTCCGTCGACTAATGTTTCAATGAAGATCTATTGATGATGCTTTGGTCCCTCAACTATCTTTAAGGGGGGATTTAATTAAATTTGTTGATCTGTAAACCCAATGGATGTGCTTGGATTTGCCGAGACCGATCATTCTAGCTTATGTGTTGTTGGGAGCTATACTTATGCTTATTGTACCTGACACAAAGACTGTTTGGGATACACAGACTGTCTAGATTGGAAAAGATTGTTTGGGATACAAACATTGTCTAGCTTGGCAGAGACTTTTGGATTTACAGAGACTGATTATATTGGTGCTTTCTTGTCTAGTCGACTGATCAACTGGATGGTGTTGTCTTGTTGTATATTCGACTGACCGATTGAGACCATGTTTGGACAACGGATTTTGCAACCAGTTTGCAATGGATGAGTGCTCTTTTGGCCTTGATTTGTGTCAATGGTGATTAGAATTCCTCGGAAGTGTTGTTGTACTGTCTTGTGATAAGATTTTGCAGTCCGAACAAATTCAGGGGGAAGGCTGCGTAATTTGTTTTCCTCCAAGTTGAGTTTACGGGGGGGTTTTCATTGGAACATGAGGTTCCATCATAAACCTCACCTTGTCAGATGAGTGGGTCGACCATGTCTTTTGGTTGACGATCGACTAAATTGGTGGTGGACCATGCCCACTTAAGGATCTTAGATCCACGTTTTATGGACAGGTGCAACCGCATTCATTTGAGTTTGTTGGTTTTGGTCCATGACCGAAACCCATTTATGGATGATCCTTGTGATAGGTCTATCATCATCTCAGATCATCACGTCATCTCAGGAGATCTACTCTCACTCTCATTGAGCGACTTATGCTTCAGTGCTACGGTGTCTTTCGACACCATCACTGTCTCTCAGATCTGTTTCCCTCTATGATCTCGAGATCAAAGAACCAACAACTTTGATACCATTCTAGAACAAGGATTGAACGAAGAGGGTAATGGATCCGAGAGGCAGTAGTGATGTCTAAAGACACCGTAGCACTGAAGAATAAGTCACTCAATGAGAGCAAGAGCATATCTCTCGAGATGATTTGATGATCTGTGATGATGATGGACCGATTACAAGGATCATCTATAAATGGGTTTCGGTCATGGACCAAAATCAACAAACTTGAGTGAAGGTGGTTGCACCTGTCCATAAAACGTGGATCCAAGATCCTTAAGTGGACATGGTCAACCATCAATTTAGTCGATCATCGACCAAAAGACATGGTCGACCCACTCATTCGATAAGGTGAGGTTTACAATTGAACCACATGTTCCAACATTTTGAAGGTACCATGTTTATTCCACAAATCTCCTAATTTCAATGACATTGGTAGGATTTGTCCACTTGATAATGGCCTCCATCTTGGTAGGATCAATCTTGAGCTCCCCTCCACCAATCACACACCCCAAGTACACTAACAATTGTTGGGAAAATTAACATTGCTCAAGGTTTGCCATGAGTTGATGACTTTTTAGGGTCTCAAGCACTTGCATGAGATGTGAGATATGTTCTTCCTAGGTAGAGCTAAAAGACAATATATCATCCCAGTACACTATTACAAATGAATCTAGAAAGGATGCAATACATCATTCACCATTGTATAGATGTAGCTAGTGCATTACATAAACCAAACAACATCACTGACCATTCATATAAACCTTGCCCTGTCTCGAAGGTGGTCATCTAGGTATCTTGTTATTTTACTTGTACCTAGTGGTATCATGGTTTGAGATCCATTTTGGTGAAGTACTTGGCATGCTACAATTGATCTAGCAAGTCATTCATCCTAGGTAGAGGGAACACATTCTTGGGGGTGATTTTGTTTAGAGCTATGTAGTCAATACACATTCTCCAAGTCTAATCCTTCTTGGAAACTACGATGATAGGTGATCCACAAGGTGAGTTACTTGGTCGAATTACTCTTTGCTCCAACAATTGTTGCAACTATTTCTTCGCTTCTTCCACTTCTAGGGTGGACTGTTTATATAGTTCCATGTTTGGAAATCGAGAGTCAAGCAACGATTATATCTCATGTTCCACTTCCATATTAGGTGGTAACATTCAGGGTTCTGGAACACTTCTCTACATGCTTGCAAAAGATCCTCCCCAATGTTTTTCCTCTTTAGTGCATCCCTCTAGAGATGCTTTTACTTTTATTGATTATTCTCCTTGCTGATTCTGTCTCAAGAAGATAAATACAAACTTCCTACTTGAGCTAATTAGTTTCTTGTCTTGGCTAGCACTTACAACATAGATCTTAGATTTACCTTTCTATGCATTAACAATGAATAACTTCCCATCCTTGAAGCGATATTGGTTTTCTCTCCTTGTGAAGATCACATCCCTTGTGTACATGTAGGGGTTTCCAAACACTACACCACACACATCAAGTGGTACTAAATATACCTCCACTTCATTAATATAGTTTGCATTTATATCAAATTTGATCTTAAACTGCTTAGTGACCTTGAGCTCTACATCCTTATTTACCCATCCCAATGGATAGGGTCAAGGATGGTCATGAACTTCCAATCCAAGTTTCCTTACTAGAACCTCTACTATAAGGTTGACTTGTGAAGCAAAATCAAATAAAGACCCTCCTTTCTCTTCTTGACTTGGATCTTGATATGGAAGAGTTTAGTCATATCCTTCTCTTTGGGATTGAGGCCACTCAGGTTCACCTTCTTTTGCATTATAGTGCATATAATATTTTGTCTACATCTCAATTGCTCTCTACCTAATTGCATGAATCCATAACTAGCATGTTCTTCTTCTTGGCCTCCTTCTTATGTTTCTTTTCATTCATTGTTGGATGTAGCTTCCAACACTAATCTTCAGTATGACCATTAATTTTACAATGGCTACAATGGCTGCTTAGATTCTTGCATTGATTTGTAGTGGATGTTGTCTTCTTATCATTTCCTTTCTACTCCCTCATTGGAAGTGTCTTAATGGCTTCTTTACTTGGGACTATTTGGTTGTCCTTTCTTCTTGTTCATCTCCAAATATTGTGCTTGCACATAGTTCTCATCAACGATCCCAGGTTCAAAGAGCATCACTTGCCACCTTAAATGACAACGAAGACCACCTAGGTACTTGAGGAGTACAATTGAGTTTTTGGGAGATATTCCCAACACAATGTCTTGTTTTATGAACTCAATAGTACCCTTGATACTGCTGGAAGTAATGCCAATGGATTCTTTGGTCCTCTTCATACCTAATAGGTTAAAAATGGGACTTAACAAAAGTTTTATGTACCTTCCACTTAGTTAATTAGGGATTACCCTTCTGCCTAAGTGTCTTTGTGTGGCTTTCTCACCATGTTTGGGCATGGCCTAAAATCCACTATGGAGGTCATGTGACGATCTCTCAAATGCTCAACAAGTAAATGCAAATGGATGACCAAGATAAGGACTTCAACCTAATATGACAACACACATCACTTAGATCCATTGTCCAAGCAAATCCAAACAAGCAAACACGACAATGAAACTTAAAACATGTAAACTTACAATCTTCTTTGCTTAGAGAGGCAATGACAATAAATACAACCAATACCATAATATAAATCAATATTAAAAGGGTTTAAAACTATTGATTTTGTCATGGTTGCATTGAAGGTGTTTTCTGTAACCTCATATGGGGGGAAGTGTAACGTAACAAATATGAGTCAATCAATAAAAAAATCAAACCAATAGATAGTTCAGATCGTCCTAGAAGGATAAAATCTCTCAAGATGCAAACCTTTTTTAAAGTGCAAAAAAATCAAGAGATTTGACCATTAAAGTTAATATAAATATATGGAGTGATTATAAATCATTATCTTTTTCTTAAATTTACATTCCTTAAACACAGAAAAACATGATTTGATTTGGAAGCAAATATACTTTGTTTTAATTTTGCTGAAAAATTAAATAAAATAATTCCTTACTAAAACAAACAATGTTTGATGTAAATTGGTGTATGAGACCCCATGACTAGTAAAGTTTACAGAGGTTTAGATACCCTACCCCTCTAAATTTCTTAACCATTAGGCCCACTCAGACTACATTACATAGATTTTTTTAGAAAAAAAATAAATTTATTTAGAAATTAAATTATTTAGCTTAAATTTTTGAGTGTAAAATAGTAGATAATAAAACATATTATTAAGACACTCCCTTATGTCCCCTTATGTAGAGATACTATTCGAAATCCTTGATATTGGAATCTAAATGTCCTACTAAAAAATTAATCCCCTTAAAATTTAAAATTTTAGAATTAAGAAGTGCAATACCAATTTAAGTGAAAAACTTCAAAACAAGATGAAAGAGATTTCGCCTCCAGCCATTTTCAAAGATGGGCAATTAGGTCAATTAAACGTGGTCCCGGAGTCAAATATATCATTGGAGTACCAGTCATAAATGGCGACCAAAGTCCACCATATCTTATTTTGCATGTTTCTTTTGTCCGGAGTTCCGAGGGATGGAATTTGACAGATAAAGACAAGGCGATCGGCTAATTTTTTTTTTATTTATTTATCAACCTTTTTAATTAAAATGATCAAAATGGGGTATTGGGTTGTCAAAATCGTCAAATTTGACGAACTAAAATGGGTACTGGGTTTTCGAAATCGTCAAATTTGACGAACTGTATAGTTTTGAAAGTGCAACCCGGCTAGAGACCTGCTAAAGCATAAGTTGGGTGACATTCTAAGTTTGTAGACCCATTAGACCCCAGTAAATAAAAATAATTCAAAATACAACTACGTGCCTTGACCACAGAAACACGGTCTCTTCGCAGCATTCTCTCAGAATTACCCAGCATCTGAATTTTGTATATTAGGAAGTACATAGGACTGAGAATCGGATCCTGGAATTGGGTCTGCATATTTTCAATTGGGTTTGCAAAATATGGATAACATCAAAGAAGTAGCAGGGCGTGCACCTGGTAAACTTATATTGTGTGGAGAACATGCGGTGGTACATGGATCCACTGCTCTAGCTGCCTCTTTGGGCCTCTACACACAAGTCCGGATTCAGACTCCCACAGCTGAAACAGGTAATTTATGTTTATATGCAATATTCTTTTTTTTTTAAACTATCGAGTGGTGTTTGAGTTTTATTTATTTATTATACGAAGGGTATTGCAGTCTTAACCCTGGTCTGATATGCAAAAACTGCTGAAAGGCATTTTAGTCTAATCATTTAATCCCTCTCTATGATTGTTTGCAGCAGACCCGGATGGGCATTTGACTATTGATTTGAGAGACTTGAATGTGCTCTTGCAATGGCCAATCCAGAGGATAGAGGCTGCTTTTAAGCCGTTGGAAGAATTTGTTGTGGATCCTCTCTGTGTCAAATCTTGTTCATCAGACATTATGCAGTGCATTGCGTCCCTGGTGAATGAAGAAGATTTCCCAGAAGCTGTATTCGGCGTTTCCACTGGCGTTTCAGCTTTTTTATTCCTCTACATCTCCATTGTTGGGTAAGCTTTGGTGACTGCTTGTATTGGCTTTGGGCAGATTCTCTATCTGTAGATTAATGTAATCAGCTCCAGTCATATTTGAACATTTAGTTGCCATTGGAACTTTTTTCATGTCCAGCTAACATGATCAGCGTCCAGGTTTAAGTCTGCCACAGTAATTGTGAGTTCAGACTTACCTCTAGGTTCGGGATTGGGATCCTCTGCTGCCTTTTGCGTGGCGGTATCGGGTGCTCTGCTTGCTTTATCTGGTGCACTAGATTTGGATGCTCTCCAAGGGAGTTGGTTGAGTTTGAAACAGAACAATCGCGAGATAGTGAACAAGTGGGCTTTTGAAGGAGAGAAAATCATCCACGGTAGACCTTCAGGCATTGACAACACAGTTAGTGCATATGGTATGTAAAATATATATATAAGATCTGTTATAAATACAAGTAATCAAATAGGATTGCTCTAGTTGTCATTAGTTGTTATCAACTAGCAACAACATATTTCTAGGTGCTGGAGCCTGGAATGTGCCTATGACTCTTTCTATTATTGTCTGAAAAAATGCATACATAAAACACAAATTTATATGTATGTATGTCCATATGAATGTATATAATCTTCCTTCTGCCCCACTGACCCTTATTTCAAAAATGGCATTTTCATATCCACAAATCCGGGCAACTGACAATCATGCACTGCACAAGCAACAAAGTCACTGCTGGAATATGCACCTCAGGATGCACTGCACTTTTCTTGGCCTTACTGTCATGGCTTAGGGGTTTTAAAAAAACCGTAATATCGGAAAATCAATTTATTTATACTTATTAAACAGATACAAGAATTTCAGATGCTTAAAAAATGAAAACAGGTAGAAATTTTCATCCTTGGAATTGAACAAATAATTCAGTTTAGATATTGTTCCAAGAAAACAATTTTTGAATTTTTTCTGATAGGTGTACAATCAGAATGTTCATTTTATAGAACTTGTAACAACGAACCAGTGTTTCGAGGTTTTGAGGTGATTCATCCCTTAAATCTCCCATGCCCTGGGTACATGGGTATGCTGGGAAATGTCCCTGAAAAGGATTGTCCTCATGACTTGGGGCATGTAGGGAATGTCTGTGGTAGGGTTGAGGGACGTCCAGCTGTTCCCACAGCTACTAGTACTTGTATTCTTTACTAAAAGGTCGAGGATAAAGTTGAAGCTCAGGAATTCGAGGTTCTTCTTTTGAATGGAATTCATTCCATAGCTCTGTAGAGCTTGATGTGCTGGCATAAAGTAGTTTATGCAATCATTTTCATGTAACTAATTTCCAGAATTTGACAAGAGTTATAAGCTGTTTCTGATCAGAGTTTCCAAAGGCTAAACAATTTCATGGAAACTTGAAGCAAGAATCTAGATTCTAGATATTTAACACACCATCTGAGTCACAAGATAAAGGGAAGGATGCAAAAAAAATTCAAAACGATTTTGTTGGGTTCTAAATTAACAAAAAAATGAGTATATCACCAAAAAGTAATGATCGTATAACTACGTGACATGCTGATAAAGAATGATCCACATAGGAACTTTTGTGTTTGATTTGATGTTTATATTTTATTCTAGCTTATTCATTAATATCTACATAACAACTGCATATTTATTGTTTGGACCTTCAATTTAAATATTTTTTAAATGCTTTATGTTCCTGCCCCCAGGCTCCCTACTACACCAGTTCTCTCTGCAAGAGAGGCCACCCTTGAGTTGAGGCTATGAATCCACAAGGGTGATTTTTTCCTATGGATGACTCCGATTCTCTTCACACAGCCCAATTCCCAGGTTCATAGTCAATTTTCCACCTACAACAGTCCCAATCCACAACCCTCTTTTCCCACCAGCTTGCACAACCCAAGTAATGGGATCCCCTTCTTTGCTCAGTAGTCCCTCATGCTATCCTACTTCCCTCCAAGGTTCCAACATAGGCTGGCCAGGAAATCTCACTGCTAAGATTCCAGGGATTATTAGCTATAGCTAAATTTACTCAATAACAACGATTATCATTCCATATAGTCACAATTCTCTCATAATTCATGGTTGTAGCTTTACATAACTCGATTATAGTAAGTCTATGGTCGTTCTAGCTCAAGGAGTAACTTTCGGGACGAAGAATGAAAGTTGAATTCTGCCACCAAATGGTTATTTGAAGAGAATGATGATTCAAACCGGAATGGCAGTTCGAACAAAATGGTCACTCAAACCGCCTAGTACTCCGAACCCCCCGATAATTTAGATTCTTGGGTAATTTGAACTGCCCCCCAAAACCTTTGAACTTTCTCTCTCTTGGCATGGCCGAAAATGGCATTGGGTAAAATTGCATGTGAGTAAGAAACCACGTGTCTTCATGGAAAGTACACGTTTATTCTCTCTTATAACTAATTCCAAGGATTAAGGAATACTAATTAAGCAAGATTAAGGACTTAGGATTATCAATAAAATAATATTATCTTTCTTTAGCCCCCTTGAACCCCCTAAGTCCCTTTTCTTTTTCCTCTTGTGGAGTCATAGCTCCCCATTCTTTTGTCCTTCTCCTTCTGCAACCTGTGATATATTTTTATTATTATTCAATATACAATTTTACATATTACATCGTTTGACTTTTAGCCATTCATCATATACATACAACAGAATACTGATCTAGGAATCAAAATTGGGGTATTACAAGCTTACTTAGCTTGATACCTCATTTGTAGAACCTTAGCAAGTATTGTGCCTTATGAACCATCTATTCAGAGCTCCCTTCTCTTTATTTAAGCATGTGGGGGTGCTTTCATAGTCCAACCTTTTGAAATACCCTTTTTTGGGATTACCACATGGAGTATTTAATACTCAAGTCAATCCCCATGACCCATCTCACGTGAGCATCATTCACTAATGACAAATTTCTCATGAGTTCGAATAGTCCACTTAGCACACTCATTGCATTAGGTGATGGTCATAGGGGTAAAGACATAGGATTGAAACTGACAAAATGAATTGCATAGCATTCATCGATAGGACTTGCACCTAGTAATCGAGACTTCTTGAGAAGGCCACCCATGCCAGTATGATTTTGGTTCAAGCATGCTTAACCATGGGGTTTTTTCCCATAGTCAAGCTCACTTAACTTGCTATCCCATTTGTAAAACCTTAGAAAGTATCATACCTTATAACCATTCATTCAATGTTCCCTTTTCTTTGTTTAAGCACACGGGGGGATTTTGCAGTCCAACATTATGAAATATCCTTTTTTCGAGTTTTACTGTGTGGAGAATCTAATACTCAAGTTGTTCACTATGACCCATCTCCCACGAGTGTCATTCACTAATGACCAATTTCTCATGGGCTTGAATAGTCCAATTAGCACTCATTGCACTTAGTGAATGACGCTTGAACTAGAGTTGTATTGGGACGGTCACTCTGGGATGGGTGATCATCCCACTACAACTCTATCTCAAGTGTCATTCAGTAAGTGCAATGACTGCTAAATGGACTATTCAAGGTCATGAGAAATTGGTCATTAGTGGAAGATGTTCATGGGAGATTGGTTGTAGTGAATGACTAGAGTATTAAATACTCCACACAACCAATCCTGAAAAAGGATATTTTACAATGTTGGATTGCTGAAATAAAGAGAATGGAGCTCTGAATGAATGGTTCATAAGGCATGATACTTGCTAAGGTTTTGCAAATGGGGTAACAAGCTAAGAGGTCTTGACTATGGGGAAAAACTCCATTGTTAAGCACTCTTGAGCCAAAGTCATACGGGGGTGGGTGACCTCCTTGGAGATGGGTCATCGTGAATGATTTGAGTGTTAAACACTCCATGCAACTAATCTTGAAAAAAATATTATTTATAATGTTGGAGTATGGAAGCCCCCCACATTCTTACAAGATTTTACACAACTTCTAGGCGGAAACTTTATGCTTAGTATTCATTTGAAATTATATTTGTACTATATAAATAAAGGTTTTCTTTTATGTAAAAATCCTTTATGCTGTAGTTTACATCTCTTCCAAAATTGTGGGGTTTCCATGAAGCCCTGTAGGTTCAATATTTGTAGGTTGTGAAACCGTAGTCTACATCCTTTTGAAACACATCAATTTTGGCTTTGACAATGAGTGTCATATCACTTTTGAATGGTCTCAATTCTCCCAACTATAGATGGGAATTGTTTCCTTGAAAAGTTGTTGTACACCATCTTTTCCAAAAGAAAGCAATAACAAACAATCGTATCATATGCCCTAACTCTTTTCAAAAACCCCTGATCATCCAAGTGTTGCCTAGGAGGGGCGCTCTCCAAGCTAGGGGGTTTGTGAACAAGTAATTGTATTTTGCTCGAAACCATGCCTAGAAAGTTCTGGCAATAGGACACAGCCATAAGGCATCAACCCTTTGTTTTTTTTCTTCAACATAGAGTATAGAAAGGATTGAAGATGTCTTCTTTACTGAATCTTGCTTTAACGATCAGACCTTGATGGAGCATCAACCAACCAAGAACTTTGTATTTAGAAAATCTCTGTAACTTCTAGAGAGTTTGGCATCTCTTTTGCCACTTCTCCTCAGAGTCATTGGTCCTCTACTTCCTATTTAATCCAGGAGTAATGGGGATCTCAAGTCTCAATCTATTGTACAAGTCCTAGGTGTCATAGTTGAAGGAGGACTTCCCATTCCTCCACTTCTGGTCCCTCTAATATGGTACCGAATCTTGAATATGGAGTTTGAAGCAACAACTTTTGGGCATCAGTTTGCGTAATTATAGAAGGATTGGTTTGTCAGCTCCACTTAGCTTTTGAGCATGGTTTAAATCTCTCCATGTATGCCTTGCGGGGTTTCTTATTCCAAAGATGTCCCGAGTAGAAGAATTCTTTTCTGGAAAACCTCCTCCCAAAATAGTATGTAATAAGCCAAGTTGTCCTTGGGTGGATGGAAAGGTCCAGATGGACTTGATGCCAAATTCCATCCATCTCTGGGATCCTCAAATTCCCAGTGAAGAGCATTGTAACCGATTGTCAAGTTGCCCAAAGTCTCTTTAGGAATGACGATCCTGAGGTTTCCAAGGATGTGGAAAAGATTGAATGGAGGTTGGGATAATTCTGAATTTATTCAGACTCTATTGATGGCTCAACTTCTCTTCATTCTAGTAACATCAGTCATGGTTGCATAATCTGTTCTGATCCTTTCTTCTGGTTTTAATTCTATGTCAGCCTAGGTGCATTATTTTCTTTTGAATCTTGTTTATGACTTCAATTTGCATCCATAACATAAAATTTCTTTTTTTTTAATTAACTTATTTCTCTTTATCAACTAGTCTTTTTAAAGTTTTAAGTTTGTATGATTTTGCGCTGAACCTATAGTAGGTTCATCTTTTCTTTGTGCTATTCACGATGGCTGAGATTCTATGCAAGAACATGAACATTCAATTTCCCCGTCAATGTATTCCTGGCATCTTTTTTTGTCATTCTATTAATCTTATCTTCTAAGGGTCACTTTGTAGACTCTGTTTAAACTTTAAACAAGTTAAATTAAATGTAAATTATCATTGGAAAGATATTTTAGAATAGGAATTTTAAAACAGGTCTGTTACCACTCATGATGCATGAAGACTTGTACTAGTATTGAAGACCTTTTTCAATAAATTGTTTGTGGATGATTTGTTTTGGAGGCCTTAGTTGCAGTTTATGAGGTGTATTCTCTCATTGAGGATCTCCTTTTGAGGCATCTATGCATATTTTGATGCATGTTTCTTTGTTGGCTACTTTTGAGGAGCATATCACTTTGGAGCCATGCTACATAGAGAGATATTTGGAGAGTTTGAGGAGCGCCTTGCCTGAGATGTTTACACTTGGCATATAAAAAATCATTTCCATGGGCAAGCACATACTTCTAGGCAAAACCCACCTTTTGAGGAGATAATTGAGGATGCACCATAGATTAAGGGGAGGTTTCACGCTAAAAAATGCTTAATCTAGAGGAGTACACCTTTCTTTGTTTGAATGGCTATTTTTGAGGAGAGGTAGTTATTAAATTGTCAACATTGGAAGAGTTCTCCCCTTGACATGGTCAACGATTTCTTGGAAGGAGCACCCTAGTTCATGGCACATTATTAAAGAGTTTTTTATGATATATTTAGAAAATAGAAGTCTAAAATGAGGAGCACTCCATCCTTTGCACACATTCCAAGGGCGCATCATCTTTGAGGCACATGGATATCTTTGAAGTTATCTCGAGGAGCGCTCTAGGGGAGGAGTTTCCACATTGCATGAAGATGATTATTGCATGGTCAAACTAGCCCAAGCTAGTGGAGCGTTTTGCACGAGAAGAGGACAAGTGGCATCCCCACTCACTTTATCTTAATGTTTTATTATGGTGTAGTTTGACTCATCTATGAGGAGGTTGTGATTCAATACTTTGTTGTTTTTCTTGGAGAAAGAAGTGGATCTAGGATTCACTTAATTATATTTTATTGTAGGAGAGATTGAGCTAAATTCTATATAAAGAGTAGCCTTGTCATTTGTTTTTCTTGGTTGGATTAATGGGAGATCCCCTCTAAGCCTAGTTGAAGATCATTTGGGAGGATGAAGTTAAGGGCTTATTTTATATGAGGTTCTCCATCTTTCTCTTCTATTTTCTTGGGTTATCTTGACTACTGGAAATTACTGGTATAAATCTGCTGGTTTTAAGCTTGAAGAAGAATAGTTTTGCTCCAAAGAGGATGGTAGGGTTGAGGTGAAATCCTCTCTTCGTCTTGCTGTAATCCTTTTGTCAGATTGAAGGTTCTTGCTTCTGTAGATCACAGTTAGGGCTGTTCACTCTCCTTTGAGGCCTGCCGTAGCTAGGGTCTCAAGTTTAGATGTGGCACAGCTGGGCCCTCTTGAGCTTGTGGTGGAATTGTACTTGAAGGCTGATATATTGTTAGCTGTTCGTTCTCAATAGAAGGCTTCTCACTTGTTTTTACTTCATGTTATGGTTTCATATGTGGCTGCCCTTTATCTGTGCATGGTTACACATTATTGTTTAGCTGATTTATACATGTTTGGAGAAGCTTCTTTGGAAGAGCCCTCTTATAATTTTATGTATATTAAAGTTAATCCTTTTGGTTAGTTTGAGTGTGTTTGTAACAGCCTTACTACGTGTAAAATCCCCTCTTGGGTTGCTGATATAATTTGTGTTTTCTGCTGTTATGTTTTAGTGGTTATTTGGTTCAGATGTTTTGTCAAACAGTTCACTACAGTGCTCTGATACCATTGTAAGATCCCCTCTTATTACCGCTGATATATTTGTGCTTATTTAGTTCTGGATTTTCGTCAAACAGTTCACAACCTTGCTAAGATGCCACTGTAAAATTCCCCTTACTGACAGCTGTTATGTTTTGTTGATTTGGTATAGGACTTTTGTCAAATAGTTCACAAACAATCCTCCCTCTTCGACTGCTGTTAGGTTATTTGTTTACTGTTGATAGGTTTTTAAGGTTTATTTGCTTCAGACCTCTTGCTCAAAGTAGTTTCATAATGAACCATAATAGTTCTTGGCACACACGAGGTTTTTATTGCATTTAATAAAATAAGCAGCAATTATACAAATGACAACACCCACATACTAAAACTGTAACAACAAGAGAAAATCTGCAATATCAAACTGTTTTATTCATCTTCTGCTTACATGGAGTAATAATGATTTGACAACACTTCATACAATTGGATCGGTCCACCTTTGAACATCATAAGCAACAATTTATGGCACGATCTAATGAGAAGGATAGATAAATGTAATGTCCCCATTTTCGGGTTCCTTTTCTCTGCAATGGAGATAACTTTATGGGTTTGAGTTAGCCTGATCAGAGGGGTAATTTGATGTTACTGGTGAGCTCAAGGGGGTTTAGAGGAGCTATGTGATGCTTTCAGAGGTCCATTATCATATTTCATCATTGGGATCGTTTCTGTGCAGTCAGATTTCGATTCTGTTGCATTTCGATCGTTCCTGTAATTTGAGAATAATATTGAGCATTATTTAATGGATTTTACTAAGGTTGTCATTTTAATAAATGATCTAAGAGGGGTACCTTGGTGTAATAGCTCGTTGGAACCTTAATGAAGAGCCCTAAATGTTGGGGTGATGAAAAGTGACTTCTAGTGCCCAAGAATGTTTTAAAATGAAATAAATCATTTTTTGGAGTAAAAAGGTTTAATAAATTAATAAAGTGATTTTAGAGGAAATACTAAAGATAAATTAAAAAGTCACTTAAGGGGAAAAGATGTAAATGGGGTATAAAAGAGAATGAGAAGCTCATTCTCTTATTATGCATGATTATTTAACTAAATCGATTTGGAGAGAGCTCTTGAGGCTTTTCTAGGGTTCTTGGGTTGAAACCCTTGGACAAATTGGTTTCAGTGGAAAAAATTCCACCCTAGCTGATTGGTAGGGGAGGAATCACTCAGATTTCTCACTTGAATTCATCACAGAAGAAAGATCCATCATTTTGCTAATTTTGTGTGAGCAATTACAAGGTTCTTGGGAGTTTGATTGAGCCTATCTTAGAGCAGATTGAACAACAGATTTCTCCCTTGCATTTCTTTCCTTATATCGTGCCATTGGTGGAGTTTGTGGGGTTGTGGAGATCATATTTTCATCTCTAGTTTGTGGCAGCAGTAAAGAAGGCCATTTCATAGATTGGTAGATCGTGGGTAGCAAGTAAAGGGGATTATAACCCTGCTATCAGATTATGGACAGTACCAAGAGGGGGAGATCGTGGCCTTTATTCCCAGCTCGTGGCTGCAACAAAGAGGGCGTACTCCATTGTTGTAGGCCATGTGGCATTTAGAGGGCCAAGCTGTAACAAATCTGATTGTGGGCTTGAGAGGAGACAACACTATATTGTTGCTAGTTCGTGGGATCCCAAGGGGGGGGACGTACAGCCAATTTGTGGAGGCTTGGAGAGGGACCGTGAAAATCATTGGCAGCTGGTAT
>ML789058.1:26117-43796 GCA_009831015.1 Picea engelmannii | reverse complement strand
ACAACAGCAAAATCCAACCACAAAAATCAAAGAGTAATCCGTCAAAAAGATAGACAATGAGCAGTAGAACAATAATAGACGTTTACAAGTAAATTTCAGCAGTTGGTAAGTGTGCAACAAGTTAAAGAGAGAGTTTTCTGCAGCCCTAATGGCTGTAGCTTTAAGTTTATAACAGCAGCCAATTTCTTGGCCTAAAGAGGACGCCCATAGGGCATAAGCAAACTTATAACACTAAGAAAAGATTCCAACTTGAACAAATTCAATATCTCAAAAAATCATGTTTACTAATGCAGGGAATTTACTTCTCCAATGCAATAAATGATTAGTTACTTGTCAAATGGGTTATGAGTCTTCTTGTTTTAGGTTAGGCCTACTAAATCTCAAGGGGTGTAAGCCCTTTTACTCCCTTGAGATAGTGACCCCAAGAAGGTAAAGTTTAGGAGGGTGTAAACCCTTTTACTCCTCCTAGCAACCTTTGCAATATCCTTTTCAACAAACATTAATCATAAAACTTGGTGGAGGGTGCATGCCCTTATACTCCTCCAAGGATCTAGCCTATAACAACTATGGAACAAGAAATAAGTCTAACAAAGTGCAGATTTTCCTTACCAATTCCAAAAATGTGCCAAGACAAACCCTAGTTACCAAGCATTTTTCATCACCAAAGCAAGAGAAAGAACCTCCAAGAGATGGCACACCACTTCACTCCACAATACAAGAGATAAACCATAGCATGAGAGAGAGAGAGAGAGAGAGAGAGAGAGAGAGAGAGAGAGAATGAATTTGCCCAAGAGGGGCGCAAATTTTAGGCAAGTAACTTCTCTAAGATGGGAGAGTTATGATGAAAATGAAATAGAAATGATCCTTGTTTATACAAATCCTCTGAAAAGTGTTTGTCCACTTAACTTTAGGGTAAACCACAAAGTGAAGGGTCAACAATCCTTACTTTGCCCCTTCACAATGTTAAATTCAAATTTAACCCTAAAAATGCACATAAGAAACCCTAAAGATGATGTCAACCCTCTCTAGGGTCATGTTTTGGCACTTCTAGCAAGTCATTTGAGCTTGGAGGTGAAACGTTGGGCCTCCAACGACCTCACTCTCATGCGGTAGGGTTTCCTCCATCAAGCCAAGACCTCCATCAAAAGGTGCCAAGTGTGAAGTCAACCACACTACCACTCCAAACCCTAGCCCTAGGGTGACGTTAAGCCCTCCAAATGTGATGTTTTGACCTCCAAAGGCAAAACGTTGGGCTTGTAGGGGCTAGGTGAGGTCATCCAAGGTGTCTCTCAAGCCTCCAAAGGCTGTCATCATCATCCGGTGTGCAGGCCATGGTATCCACCCTGTGGGCTTCATGCCCCAAGGAAGTCCAAGCTAGGCTTGTTCTTCTAAACTGTCCACCAAGCAAGGTCCTACAAAGACAATGAATATGCCCTCCAAGGATCTCAAGTCAAACGTATCATGATAAGTAAATCAAATCGATAAACGAGTCACCTAAGCATGTGCATCAAAAAACCACCTCATCAAATTAAACAAATGCTCAAAGACCCTATGCAACTTGCCAAGTTTAGGTATGGGAGGGTTGACAGAGTGACCTATTGGGTGAATCATCCCCTAAGTCAAGGAGTGTTTCCTAGGTGGACCCCCCCCTCTAAGTCATGTGGATAAGATGAAATGGATGGGGGCAAGACTTTTGGGCATGGGGTTTATGACATACAAGGGATTGTAGTGTCTCATTTATGGGTGCCTTTGTAAAGGGTGTGCTGCACCTTCGTTTTCACTGCATCCTTTTTCCAAGCCCACTTATTTCCTTTTGTTTTTTAAGATGTTTCCAGGTTGAAGCCAAGGTGGGGCTTCTACCTAAGCATGAAAAACATTGCCCACTTTGACTCTACTCTAGTCACATTATGTTTCTCCAAGTTGAAGACGATGTGTGGGACTTCTACCTAAGCATGGAAAACATTGCCCACACATGCTCTACCTTGGATGGCATTTTTGCATTGTTATTTTTTACGGGTCCCATCAGTTTCTTATGAGAGACATTTCATTGTCCTTAGGATCCCTGGGCGAGCATCTAGAAAACTTATGATTGCCTTTTATCTTTTACAAGCTACAAACCTCTGGGCTTTCAACCCCTTCTTCCCATGAAATGAGGGACAATCCCTTCTTGGGTCAGTACACCCGAAAATCCCAAAGGATAAGGATGTGAGGGGATGAAGTGCAGAAAGTGGTAAGTATGATCTAGAATGGCATGATGACTTGTCAAGGGGACCTCTCAATAGCAAACCCATCCCTAAGGGTTGCCACTTAGCACAATGTCAACCACCAAGGTGAAACAAGGCAAAGAGCATAATTTCTAAGCAAACGTTACCTAATGAAAAATAGTTTTAAATGCAACATACTCAAATGCCTCAAATATTGAATTGTCACTCACCATAATACATGGCTTGTACCTCATGGAGCAAGACCCAATGTCTTTCAGAAGCAAGCTGATGTGGCAGATACCATCGTGATGAATCCGAGATCTGTGGTGGTGAGGCGGGCCTCTGTCTGTGCAAGTGGACGCTGTCAGCCATCTGTCTCTCGGTACTCCATGTCTGCAACCTGAGGGCCTCGAGACATCATCTCCTTAGTTATCCCTAGGAAATGGGGATAACATTTGGCTCCTACTTGGGGACATGTGCTTGCTGTAGAGTGCATGAGAACCGCAACATCTCTTGGTTAGACTTGTGCCTACACTGAAACATACAAATGTAAAATCTAGGGTGGTTCTTTCACCCTTCGTCCATATATATTAAAATCAAATCTCAAAAATAACAACTAATTAAGAATATAAAATTTTGCATTTTTTCCAAAATTTCTAAACTAAATATGTAATATGATGAAAGCAATATGCAAGTAGAGCAAAATGAAACATGGAAAGATGGCATGCAACTAAGCTACCATGAGCAATCAAGATGCAAATAAAGAAAGCAAGATGACCTACCTACTTACCTGGGGCGTAGGCCCTGATGATCAAATGTGGTCGAATGTTAGGTGAAATTGTACAACCAGTGCAATCGACTGATCATCTCATCAAGGTAACTCCCCATGCGCTTAATTATGTAATACAACAAAGATAAGTTAAGCACATAATGATCATGAGCATAAATACACATATAATCAGTCATGAAATGAAACTCATGGAGATGGGTGGGAGGGAGGAAGTCATGCTGGAAAGAGAAACCACCGGATTGATCATCCTGATAATCTTGCCTAAAAGTATAGCCACAAGCCCGATCAATCCATCTCTGAAGAGGACTACCACGTATAGACGACGGCTCATCTTCATCTTCACTTTAAATATCACTGCTCCCTAAAGGCTGAGAAAAGATAAGAGATCCCAAGAAAACCTTATGATTCTCCAGAGAAGAGGAAACATGATAAGGGACGACCTCAGGTTCTAAGAAGGACTCATTTGCCACATCCAAAATATGTTGCTTCTTCATCTGCAAATCCTTCCAAATTGCCCCAAGATGAAAACACTGTTGCTTTGTGGTATGAGTCTTTGACTGCTCTGGAATGGCCACGCACCGGTATCTGTCTAAATCCGGGGGCGAAGGTGGTTGAAAATTTTCATAGAACAAATCTGTATGCCCAAAAGGATATGCATCACAACTCCCAAAGGATGATTGAAGATCACCCTGAGTATGCTGCGACAAGTCATCCTCGAATGGACATAACAAATCTGTAACCATATCATCATCAACATGCCAAACATCTGAATTATATATGCATGAAGACCAGTCCTCTAAAGACGACGACTCAAACTCTTTTGCTTGAGAGCTACTTGTTGCTGTCTTTATAATCATAGTTGAAAAAATCGCCGATTTTTCACGACTTTTTGTAAAAGTCGCGACTTTTACCCTGAGTCGACTTTTACTCATGAAAAAATCGCGACTTTTTGTATTTTCAAAAAGTCTCGACTTTTACTAAAAATCGCCGACTTTTACTAAAAATCGCCGACTTTTACCCAAAAAGTCCTGACTTTTACCAAAAAGTCTCCGGACGCAGGGAACCCGCGGGCATAAGGGCTTATTTTTTTTTTTTTTCGTCATTTGTGTTTTTTTGCTTGTGGAGAAGGAAGGAGAAGGGTTTGTGGTCTTCCTCAATCACTTTGGAGGCAAATTAACAACCATCATCATCACCATCAAGGATTTCTAAGTGGATCAAGGGTTCAATTTCATTTGCCAACTGGTGTTGAATCTTCCATTCATAGGTATGTATCTAAATCCCTCCATTCATAGGAGGAGTGGTTTGAAGACATCATGGAGGGTGATGTGCAAACATCAGCACAACCTTCTACACTTATTGATACACCTACTCCTACACACACCAGGGGTCATCCACTATCAAATACAGGGCCTTCTACTGTCAGGGGCAGGCCTGACAAGCAACCCCTTATCTTTTCTCGTAAAAGGGAGAGAGGCAGAGGCCGACATTGATATTAGATAGCTAGCTGCTAGTTTTGTTTCTACACACTCCATCATGATGATGAATCATGAGATACATTTTATAATTATATAAGTGATGTCGTTTGTATTGGAGAGGCCCTTCAACATTCAATATCGACTTTGATGTATAATTTTTTATTTGGCATCCACTAATGACTACATATATATCAGTGATTTCTCCATATTTATGTGCCGATGTGTTTATCTGATGTTGTTGTTGCTTTATATGTTTAAAATTTTGAAAAAAATGAATATATTTTGTATTTTTTAATGTTTGTCGTGGTTTTCCGATTTTTTGCCGACTTTTGCTGAAACGATTTTTTCCGGACCCTCACCGACTTTTTGCCGATGCCGACTTAATCAGCACTGCTTTATACACACCTTGGGAACATGGAAGAAATCTTCAATCCACTTGGTGTGTCCTTGGGGGCAAGTCTCGAGTCAAGGTGTTGTCACTTGATCCTCGACTCCTTCGTCTAGGCCAACTCCTAGCGAAGCCAAGGGGGGTAGTCCCTAAAGAAAATAATCTAAGGCTTGAACTAATCTAAGTACAAGAAATAAGATCTAGGAGTTTATTGCAATAAAGACAATACAACAATAAGTAAATCTATACTAGCAACATATATTATTCAATCATTCACTACAAATGCTTCTAGAGAAGATATTCAATTAAGGAAATACTTGCATAAAATATAATCAAAGGATATAGGTACTTGCAAGTAAATAACCATAAGCAAATTAGATACTTCAAGATAAAATGGAAAAATCTTTGAAGCAAATATAAGAACACGTGTGGGCCTTGTTATCGCACAGTTTGTAGTTGAAGTAAAGGACGGATGGAAGAAAGGCAAACTGGCGAAACTGAGAATATCCTACCATTGTCACCTCAATAGGATATCTCTTTCTGTTTAGGGTGGTAGGCCCAAGGGAGACGTCCCCGGTGACCTGGGGTTTTGAGAAGGCAAATGGTTAAGGCTAAGTAGAAAGTTTTCCCCCTTCACAAGTCACCACCGATCAAAAAGTCCGGCTAATCAGCCAATAAAGATAAAGATAACCAGAAGTACAGATGGTAACCAAAAGTGTACCTGCTCGAGACAAAGCAACAAGAAAAACTACACATGTGCAAGATCACTTGCTTGGTTAGTACTTCATATAATCAAGGACTTTCTGATATAAAGCAATTTATGGACAATATTGATGAAGCAAATCAACGATGTAAAATAACAAATGATTACAATATACCACTTCAAAATGAATGCTAAAGAGGCTTCACAATGATCAATGGCAATTTATCATTAATGTAACAATATCAACACTAGAAGCAACGCCTTAGCCAATCTTTCAATTGCTTTAAAGACACAATAAATGCTGCATGGATATGGTTATAACACAGGTAGATGATGGCAACAATAGGGTTAGTAAGTGTTAGTCTAAGCTAGGGTTAGAAGGAGTCAAAGGTTGTTCAAGAGTGTTTGGAAGTTGTGATCAAAAGCACTCAAGTACAACTTAGATCAATGCGCTATTAGGGAAAATGGAGTCAAACTGGTTGCAAATGTTGAAGGGCCGAAATGATAGTGATAGGGCCAAAGACAAGAGGGATATGATGGTTGAAGTGTTGCTAAGGCAAGGCTTCAACCAATCAACCCTAGGGGAAGACAACTCACTAAGGTGTAGAAACCCTAGGCCTTAGTGCGTCTTCCTCCTTCTTTAGCTCAAAGGGTAAAGATGAAACGACTAGGCTAGAAGAGTAAAAGGTAGAGTGTTGCTATGGCAAGGCTCTAACGTCTATCTTCAACAAATTAAAATGGCTCTTAGCATAATTTAGCAGGGACATGAAATAAGGACACCAACATGTGCTTATTCCCTAGGGTTTTATCCAACAAATTTCATTAAAATGCAAGTAAAAGATACCATAACCATTCAAATAAAGAAGAATTGCAGAAATTCACTTACATTCATCAACCATTCATTAAGCCAAACCCTAGTTGTAAACCTTCCACCAAGAAAATGCAGAAAATAGCCAAGAAAGAGCCTCCTTCAACAAGTGCGCATCAAAATTTCAGCCAAAAACCCTAAAGGAGGGCGCAAATTTCAGACCTCACCAAGAGTGAGTGAAAGATGATGATCAAAATGAGAGTTAAAACCCTCAATTTATACAGTAGCAATGACCTTATTAAAATTTAGGTCACCAAAAGGCCGACAAGGCCAAAACACATAATAATACTGTTTTACATTAAAAGGTCACGATGAAACCCTAATCAAGCAAAAGTAAAGATGTCATGCCCTTTCTAGGGAGACGTTAGCCCTTTTTAGGGCAACATTGGCTTTCTGGAGCAAAACGTTAGCCCTCCTTGGGCCTCTCCAAGCTGCCACACGTGCCACAATTGCCACAACTGCTGCCCCAAAACGTCCATAATGCTAGATGACATCATAGGCATCTCGGGTGACGTCATGGGCCTTCTAAGGCCAACGTTCCAGTGGATGAGGGCAAAACCGCCTTGGGTAAGGCTCTGCCAGGGTGCCTCTGTGGAACGTCCTCCTCTTCTCCAGTGCAAACCCCTTTGTTCTGTCTCTACCCCTTGCTGGGGTCTCAACATCCATCTGGTGGGCTCTTCAGCCCCATGGAGGTCCGAACTAATCATCTCCCCATGTGTACCTGTCCAATATGGTACCTGTCCGTCGGGTATGATCCTGCACATCAACAGATACGCCCTCCATGGGCTCATAAGTCACAAGGATCATAGCAATATCAATCACATCCAATCATCAATTTTATTAAACATGTGCATAAAACCCCTCTTACCCAGTCAAGTGCTCAAAGACATTACACAAATCTGCAAGCCAAGTTTGGAGGAAGTGACATTACACAAAGATGGTTAAGATTGCACAAAAATATATATAAAAAATCTAAGTAAACCTACACTAAACTTAGCAAAAAGAAGCCTAAATAAACAAAGAGCGAGAGCCTTTTCTTGATGATATTACTTGCTGTCTAAAAGCAGTAAATAATATCAACAAAGATTGCCCAAATTTAGAATTTAAATACTTTAATATCAAACTACCTTTAGCTTTAAATTTTTTTTCTTTTAAAGATAGCCAAAAGATAGAAACTAGCAAGCTAGATCAACTTTATGAATAGTACTTTGCAAAATGAGATCTAAGCTACTTGCTTTTATCATGCAAATAAAACAATCTATAGATTTAGCTTTGAAATAAGAACTTTACTTTGCATGTATTTGAAGTAACCCAAAAGTAGAAGACTCCATTTTGCCCAAGATTTCAAGAGTTTCAAGCACTTCTCTTTCTCTCTTTCTCAATTCCGCCTAGATGAAGGAGTCGAGGATCAGGTGACAACACCTTGAATCGAGACTTGCCCCCAAGGACACACCAAGTGAATTGAAGATTTCTTCCACGTTCCCCAGGTGTGTATAAGGGCGACAACACTACCTTCAACGTTGTAAATAAGATCTCCATAAATAAGATCAACCATGTCAGAAGGGTCTTCCACAAGATCATTCGCATCACTTATGCTGATCATTTCTTCATCTTCATGTGTAGGAGGTAGGACAACTTCAACTTCACAAGCGAGATAATGGACACCGATGTCTCATTTGGGTCGTCATTATGGAGATCTTCTTGACAACTTTCTTCATAGATATGTTCTTCCAACACTTCTTCTGCAGTGGGTGGATGATACTCTTCTTTAGTTTTGCATTCCTCACTTATTGTCTCGTCATCCATCGGAAAACCTTCTTTGTAAAGAGCGTCTTTGAGCTGTTGGAAAGTATCTTGCAAATTCTAAGTGGCTGGCCGACAATGCCTGAGAAATTCTTCAATGAGCTTCGTAGAAGATGGGATACTTTTTGGATCATATGAGTGTGCAAGCCACTTTCTTTGACTTTCTTTCAGAGAAACAATTTTTTTTATTAGTACATCTTCATACAACACATTTAAACTTGAAGCATACTTCATATAATTCACGACATGGGTGACTGCTAGAGCTGGATCACCATTAAATTTAGGGAAACTTTCCCTCCACTCCATTGAGCAATTATTTGGATATTAACAGATATTCTAAACATCAATAGAAGGGTACACCTTATAGAATGCCCATGATAAGTCCCGTGACACCAAGGTTCCATTACTTAGGGTAATGCCTCAATGGAGTTGCCAGATGAACTTTATGAAAACCTCATCAGAAAAGGAAAAGGGAACTTCCCTCAAATGGAGTCTCCAGGCAAGCTTACGGGAAAAGGCTTTGGGATCAAAGCTTGCCAAAGTGTCATTAGGGCACGAAAGAGGATTCAAAATCCTCTCCAACAACGACGCCAAAATGTTATCACATAAACTGTAGGTTGGGCAAAGCCTGACCCAATCCACGAGATGGCGATAATTGTGGGAGAGTCTACCCACTGTCACCTTAGATAAACCCTCCCCTCGCTTTAGTGAAGGAGAAATCCAACACAAGAGGGGAATCCCACTGACCCTAGGGGGATTGAGACGGAGGATGGAAAGATGATAAGTGAAACCCCTATAGGTCAATGATAGAGATTATAGAAGGCTTGAAAATGAGTCTTGTAGGACACATGGTTGCCAAGTGATAGATACCTGCAAAACAATGTTAGCCCTGCCCAAAACAAGACAAATAATGGATATATAAGCCTTTAAACCAAGGGGAATGAGCAAGAAACCTTGCAGTCCCAAATTTGCAGCAGTTATAGAAATATATATCAGCAACATAAAATGATAATGGCTGCAAATTTAAACATCCAAAATCTAGTACAAGGTATAAAAAATAAAGCTAGCAAAGACTAGTCTAACTTCCAATGATTAAAGTGAGATTTTGGTGATGATTAGGGCTGTTTATTAGATGTTATCAACAAGTTATTATAGCAGCCAAGTGGCTGTAGCAAACAATTACTAAAGCAGCAAAATCCAACCACAAAAATCAACAAGTAATCCGTCAAAAAGATAGACAATGAGCAGTAAAACAATAATAGACGTTTATAAATAAATTTCAGCAGATGGTAAGTGTGCAACAAGTAAAAGAGAGAGTTTTCTACAGCCCTAATGGCTGTAGCTTTAAGTTTATAACATCAACAAATTTCGTGGCCTAAAGAGGACGCCCTTAGGGCATAAGCAAGCTTATAACACTAAGAAAATATGCCAACTTGA
Source organism: Picea engelmannii (assembly GCA_009831015.1). Classification (NCBI taxonomy): domain Eukaryota; kingdom Viridiplantae; phylum Streptophyta; class Pinopsida; order Pinales; family Pinaceae; genus Picea; species Picea engelmannii. The sequence goes on along the minus strand of ML789058.1, from coordinate 34,128 downwards.
ACAAATTCAATATCTCGGAAAATCACGTTTACCAATGCAAGTAATTTATTTCTCCAATGCAATAAATGATTAGTGCCTTGCCAAATGGGTTATGGAGTTTTCTTGTTTTAGGTTAGGCCTACTAAATCTCAAGGGATGTAACTCCTTTTACTCCCTTGAGATAGTAACCCCAACAAGGTAAAGTGTAGGATTGTGTAAACCCTTTTACTCCTCCTAGCAACCTTTGCAATAGCCTTTTCAACAAAGAATAATGATAAAACTTGGTGGAGGGTGTATGCCCTTATACTCCTCCAAGGATCTAGCCTATAACAACCATGGAACAAGAAAGAACACGAACAAAGTGCAGAGTTTCCTTACAAATTCCAAAAATGTGCCAAGACAAAACCTAGTTACCAAGTATTTTTCATCACCAAAGCAAGAGAAAGAACCTCCAAGAAATGGCGCACCACTTCACTCCACAAGACAAGAGATAAACCATAGCATAAGAGAGAGAGAGAGAATGAATTTACCCAAGAGGGGCACAAATTTCAGCGAAGTATCCTCTCCAAGATGGGAGAGTTATGATGAAAATGAAATAGAAACGATCCTTGTTTATACAAATCCTCTAAAAAGTGTTTGTCAACTTAACTTTAGGGTAAACCACAAAGTAAGGGGTCAACAATCCTTACTTTGTTACTTTACAATATTAAATTCAAATTTAACCTTAAAAATGCACATAAGAAACCCTAATGATGATGTCAACCCTCTCTAGGGTGACGTTTTGGCACTTCTAGCAAGTCGTTTGAGCTTGGAGGTGAAACGTTGGGCCTCCAAAGGCCTTCCTCTCATGCGGTAGGGTTTCCTCCATCAAGCCAAGTCTTCCATTAAAAGGTGCCAAGTGTCAAGTCAACCACACCACCACTCCAAACCCTAGCCCTAGTGTGACGTCAAGCCCTCCAAATGTGATGTTTTGACCTCCAAAGGCAAAACGTTGGGCTTGTAGGTGCTAGGTGAGGTCATCTGAGGTGTTTCTCAAGCCTCCAAAGGCTGTCATCATCATTCAATGTGCGGGCCATGATATCCACTCTGTGGGCTTCATGCCCCAAGGAAGCCCAAGCTAGGCTTGTTCTTCCAAAACTGTCCACCAAGCAAGGTCCTGCAAAGACAATGAATACACCCTAAGGATTTGAAGTCAAACGTATCATGATAAGTAAATCAAATCAATAAACGACTCACCTAAGCATGTGCATCTAAAAACCACCTCATCAAATTAAACAAGTTCTCAAAGACCCTATGCAACTTGCCAAGTTTAGGTATGGGGGGGTTGACAGAGTTACCTATTGGATGAATCATCCTGTAAGTCAAGTAGTGTTTCCCAGGTGGACCCCCCTCTAAGTCATGTGGATAAGATGAAGTGGATGGTGGCAAGATTTCTGGGCATGGGGTTCATGACATACAAGGGATCGTAGTGTCTCATTTATGGGTGCCTTTGTAGAGGGTGTGATGCACCTTTGCTTTCAATGCATTCTTTTTCCAAGCCCACTTATTGCCTTTTGTTTTTTAAGATGTTTCCAGGTTGAAGCGAAGGTGGGGCTTCTACCTAAGCATGAAAAACATTGCCCACCTTGACTCTACCTTGGTCACATTATGCTTCCCCAATTTGAAGACAATGTGTGAGACTTCTACCTAAGCATGAAAAACATTGCCCACACATGCTCTACCTTGGTTGGCATTTTTGCATTGTTATTTTTTACGGGTCCCATCAGTTTCTTATGAGAGACATTTCATTGTCCTCGGGATATTTGGGTGAGCATCTAGAAGGTTTATGATTGGCTTTTATCTTTTGCCAGCTACAAACCTCTGGGCCTTTAGCCTCTTCTTCCAATGAAATGAGGGACAATCCCTTCTTGGCTCAGTACACCTGAAAATCCCAAAGGATAAGGAGGCGAGGTGATGAAGTGCGGAAAGTGGTAAGTATGATCGGGAATGGCACGATGACTTGTCAAGGGGACCTCCCATTAGCAAATCCATCCCTAAGGGTGACCACTTACTACGGCGCAATGTCAACAACCGAGGTGAAACAAGGCAAAGAGCATAATTTCCAAGCAGACGTTACCTAATGAAAAACAGTTTTAAATGCAACATACTCAAATGCCTCAAATATTGAAATGACACTCACCATAATACCTGGCTTGTACCTCATGGAGCAAGACCCAATGTCTTTCAGAAGCAAGCTGATGTGGTGGATACCATTGTAATGAATTTGAGATCTGTGGTGGTGAGGCGGGCCTCTGTCTGTGCAAGTGGATGCTGCCAACCATCCGTCTCTCGTTACTCCATGTTTGCAACCTGAGGGCCTCGAGACATCATCTCCTTATTAGTTATCCCTAGGAAATGGGGATAACATTGCCAAAGTGTTTGACAAAAGTCTTGAATCAGAAAATCACCCATAACATAACAACAATAAATAAAATCCATAACAACAATAAGAAGGAACTTTACAGAACATGTTGTGAAAGTGTTTGATGAAAGTTCTAAACCAAGTATACAGCAAAAACACATCAACAACCTAGAGGGGTTATTGCAATAAAGGTATAACAGTTCGACCCTTCTGAATTAATTCCGTGTTGAGACCCCACGAACATCCACTAAGTGAAGGGTTCGATACATCCTCAAGTCCACACGATCCGCAACATATGATTATGCCCTTTCTAGAGTTCCCACTAACCTATAAGTAAACCGCGACCTCCTTAAAATATCCTTCCACAACCTACCATAAGTAATGCGACCCTTCCCTAAGTTCCTTGATTTGAAATGAGTGGCTCAACCCCTCTTAAACCACACACAGTCTACTGTTAATATCACAACCCTTCTCTAAAAGATCCACGAGTTGCCACATTAACCATGGTCTCTCTCCAATACTCCCATGATTTGGCACAAAAATGTCTTAGCCAAAAGAGAAAGCTGCAATACATATTGGCATGGTCCTTTTTGACCAACAAATATGAATGGTAGCTCAACCTCTACCCTAGGACATCCTCCACAAACACCCACAACTCATAAAATACCCTACAATCTAGCAAAATATAATGAATGGCAGCTAGATTTTTCCTCAAGATCTCCACAAACTTTGCAAATACCCTAGATCTCCACAACTCTCTTCTTGTGCTCCCACGAGTTGATATCAGGTCACGTCCTCCCCTTTTTCATGTTGCCACGAGTTGGTGTGGGTGCTAGGGCCCTCCTTAGGCTGTCACGACTTGCTGCAGATGTGGGTATGATTTCCCTTTGTGATGCCCTCTATCTAAAGAGTAGAATACAACCACCACAAACACACACATTGTTGCAAATCACTACTAACTCTAAGAAATTCCCCACAACTTAACAAAGATGGATCTACCTCTTTCACAATGAAATCCAAGAGAGACATTTGAGTAATCTAGGGTGGATAGTTTCACCACCGAAACCAATCTACTCAATGGTTTCAATCCCAAACCCTAAAAAACCACTATAGCTCTCCAAAATCCAAATTTGATAAATGATCATGCATAATGAGAAAATGAGCTCCTAATTCTCCTTTATACCATTTATACCTTTTTTCCCATCAATTAAATAATATAAAAATGAGTTTTTTTTATTTATCTTTAATATTTCCCCAAAGTCACTTTATAACACCATTTTTACCCCAAAAAATGATTTATCTTATTTTAAAACATTTCTAGGCACTAGAAGTCACTTTTCATTCTCCCAACATTTAAAGCTTTTCATTTTGGTTCCAACGAGCTATTACACTAAGGTGCCCCTCTTAAATAATTTAATTAAAATAACAACCTTAGTGAAATCAATTAAATATGCTCAATATTACTCCCAAATTATGGGAATGGTCGAAATGCATCGAAATTGAAAACTGACTGCGTATGAGTGATCTTGATGATGAAAGATGATAAATGGACCTGGCCAGGCATCATATAACTCCTCTAAACCCTCTGAACTCACTGGTAACATAAAATTACCCCTCTGATCAGGTTGACACAAACCCCGTAAGTCATCTCCAATTACAGAGCAAGAAACCTCGAAAATAGTGACATTACAATCCTCCCTTCCCAAAGATTGTTTGTCCTTAAGCAATGCCATCACAACCTTACGATCAACAGACTGAACCAAACTAAAATTGAGAATGATCCCAGGGTCCCAAACCAACCTAGAAGAGTTGAAGCACCCTTTGCTCAAAGCATTGTCCTACAAGGTACTAACACAAGAGGTCACTTGAATACTATTGATAAGTAGAGCAATCATATACTGCAAAAACTCGGTCAACCCCTTAGAGATTTACTCTTTTAGAAAATCAATCCAATGCACCATAGGAGTAAACTTCTGAAAGTAAAGATTGGTTCTCTCATCTTCATCAGTTGTTGAATTGTCGAACAATGTAATCCCAGGGTCCCAAGCTAGTCTCAGAAAGGAACCACCCTGTTGATGCTGCGCCACTCTGATCACAATGGTCTGATCGTCGTGTCTAGGCTGCATTCTCCTCTCCTGGAACCCCAAGTTGAAATACATGTAAAGGATTAACTCACTACCATGAATCATATTGTGCAAAGGCATCTCAATGAAGTCAAAGTTTTCCAATCCATTGTCGGACTCTATCCTTGGTATCGGAAAATAAAATTTGTTCCGCCCTATAAAATAAGTCTCAACATCTCCTTTCACGACAATCCAAAAATGAAATAGACCAATCACTGTCACAACTCTACCAACCATTATCAAACTTTGAAGCAATCTACAAATCAAATGACTTCTTGGATCCCACAGCCAATTTAGAAGTCCACCATCCCCAATACCTACTGACTCTTGCTGTGCTACACTGATAACCATTGGAATCCAGATAAGCCAAGTTTTTGATTCCAGTTTTTGTATGCAATCATTTGGTAGAAATAAAGTAAGAGACCTGCAAGATTTGAATTCATTTTCTGAAGATGGAAGCACCTCATACCAGAGTGATCTATGTAATTTTTTATCTAACCCACCTTTATGTGCCATTAGAAACATAGTCAAATCATATGTATGTGGGCTGAAGGAAAATTGATGAGCTTACCTCACCATACAATCCTTAAGAAAAAAGAATGGGACAACGTTATGAACCAACATACTGTCCTCACAAGAATCCGTTTCCTCCTCACATGAATTATCAATAACAATCTCTGCATTACTACTGTGTATCACTCTATACAACTGTATCATTCTGCTCCCCTCTAATCTTATCCTATGCATTCACTCCACTAGTGTCATCTGAACCTGGATCCCATATTGATGTGTCCACAACTATAATATACCCATTCCCACAGTGAGTGGATGTATACACTTTCCTTGTGGCTGGTCCACAAGGTATATGCTCAATTATCTCATCTGTAGCTATGACTTGAGCCTTCAATGGGCACTTCAAAAGAGGTGGCTCATGATCCTCATGATGCAAACTATGTGTACAATCAGAAATTTCTGAGTTATACCTCTCTTCAAGCCCCTGCAAATCTGAATGCTTTTTGTGCTTGACCATCACAAGAGTTCCTTCCCTCAAGTCATGAGTACCACTACTAACATCCTCATGTGTAATGGCTGCCATAGACGACTGAGTTTCTGCTATGGATGATGAAGAATGTGCCAAACCCAACTCCACACAAAGCTTAGCAACCTGTATTTCTGATTCTTGAAGGGCCATTTGAATGGTCTTCAAAGAATCCCTGGTGACCTTAAGCTCATGGGTAAGCTTCTCAACTTCCTCTTCTTTCCCTTTTAGTGCATCAAAATAAATCTCATCAAGCACGAGAAGATGATCTCTATCTGAAAGTCGGTGTAGGTAATTAGATTTCATTACCACCAATGCTTCTTTGAGTGCCTGAAAACCTGCAAGGGAAAGTTCTCCTGCAAAATTCTCATGTGTCCCTGGGGCCCTCCAACAACAATCTTCCCTGCCAAATGATGGGACTTGTAGGAATTATCATCTTCATACATATTTTCTGATTTGTATTCACAGTCATGCTTCCCAAAATCCGCTTCCTCTTTGTCATCCTTCCTGCATAACTCCCAATAAATTAGATCAACATCCAAAGGAAGTTTACCCAACACCAAATCTTTATCATGATTAGGTACAACACACCCAAATCATCACAATCATCATATGTGCAATCAACATGCCCATCATAAGCAGTGGTGTTATCAGCCTCATAGGATAGCTCTAATGGTGTATTAAACGCTGCTGTTTTGTCAACCCCATTGCTCACATCCTCAACCTGAATAGATGCATGCACTTCCAGGAAGTCATCCCGGGGTTCTGTCAAAATTCCATCATGAGGTGAGGCATTCACCTCACCAACCACTTCAGATTTGAGCCCTTCTTTTTTTTTCCCAACTGATAAGTGATGCTCCAACAACTCATGGTGCTCTAACAACTTTGTTGGATTCTTCTGATATCCTTGAGAAACTTGTAACAATTCTGCCAAGAGTTCCTGATTTGTCTTCATCTTCTTAAGCCACTGAATACAAACCTTAATACCAAGTTATCACTGTTGAAATTGAAGGGTATAAGTGCTGGTCACTTATCGGAAACAATCTGAAATACCTTTCACTGATTCCCCCTCAGGCTGGTAGGATGCACAACTCTGATACCACTGTAAAATCCTCTCTTGGGTTGCTGATATAATTTGTGTTTTCTGCTGTTATGTTTTAGTGGTTATTTGGTTCAGATGTTTTGTCAAACAGTTCACTACAATGCTCTGATACCCTCTTATTACTGCTGATGTATTTGTGCTTATTTAGTTCTGGACTTTCGTCAAACAGTTCACAACCTTGCTAAGATGCCACTGTAAAATTCCCCTTATTGTCAACTGTTCTGTTTTGTTGATTTGGTATAGGACTTTTGTCAAATAGTTCACAAACAGTCCACCCTCTTGCACTGCTGTTAGGTTATTTGTTTACTGCTGATAGGTTTTTAAGGCTTATTTGCTTCAGACCTCTTGCTCAAAGTAGTTTCACAATGAACCATAATAGTTCTTGGCACACACGAGGTTTTTATTGATTTAATAAAATAAGCAGCAATTACACAAATGACAACACTCACATACTAAAACTGTAACAGCAAGAGAAAATCTGCAATATCAAACTGTTTTATTCATCTTCTGCTGACCTGGAGTAAGAATGATTGGACAACACTTAATACAATTGGATCGGCACCCCTTTGAACATCACAAGCAGCAATTTATGGCACGATCTAATGAGAAGGATAGATAAAGGTATAGCAGTTCGACCCTTCTGAATTAATTCCCTATTGAGACCCTACGAACAGCCACGAAGGGAAGGGTTCGATACCTCCTGAGGTCCACACGATCTGCAACATATGATTATGCCCTTTCTAGAGTTCCCACGAACCTGTAAGTAAACTGCGGCCTCCTTAAAAGATCCTTCAACGGCCAGCCATAAGTAATGCGATCCTTCCCTAAGTTCCTTGATTTGAAATGTGTGACTCGGCCACTCTTAAACCCCACATAGTCTGCTGTTAATATCACAGACCTTCTCTAAAGATCCACGAGTTGCCACAACAACTACGATCTCTCTCCAATACTCCCACGATTTGGCACAGAAATGTCTCAGCCAAAGGAGAAAGCTACAATACAGAATGGCATGGTCCGTTTTGACCAACAAATATGAATGGTAGCTCAACCTCTACCCTAGGACTTCCTCCACAAACACCCACAACTCAGAAAATACCCTACATTCTAGCAAAATATGATGAATGGCAGCCAGATTTGCTCTCAAGATCTCCACAAACTATGCAAAACCCCTAGCTCTCCACACCTCTCTTCTTGTGCTCCCACAAACTTCTTAAACTCCACGAGCTGATATCAGGTCACGACCTCCCCTTTTGCAAGTTGCCACGAGTTGATATGGGTGCTAGGGCCCTCCTTAGGCTGCCACGACTTGCTGTAGATGACGGTGTGATTTCCCCTTTGTGATGCCCTCGATTTGAAGAGTAGAATAC
>ML789058.1:0-13448 GCA_009831015.1 Picea engelmannii | reverse complement strand
AGTGGCCAGGGAAGCCACAAGGAGGGATAAACTACTTTTTAGAGGTAAAATGGTTAATTAATTAATTAAAGTGATTTAATTAATTAATTAATAATTAAATAAAGTAAAAGTCGCTTGGAGAGACAAGGTGAGCAGGGAGGATAAAAGAGAGACAGGGGCCTCTATTCTCTCATTATGTTGTTTATCATTTGATATCTGGTTTCTTGCTAGTGAGCCCATGCACTTGGGGGTTTTGAGGGTTTTGACTTAACAAACCCTAGAGATCAACTCGGTGGTGAAAGATCCCACCTATCTTGATCCAAGCTTAGTCACGGAGGTGAAAGATTCCTCCCTCACCATTCTACATCAGATCTACTCAGTTACAGGTGGTTTCTACATCAATCACATGTTCAAAGAGAGCTAGGGCGCAACACTTGGGGATTACCAGTAGGAGGGCGCACCACCTTGAGGAGAATAGCTTGATCTAGAGAGAGGAGGAGGAGTTTGGGTAAAATAACTCCTCGGTTTTCTCTGTATGGCCTAGACCATCATTTCTAGCATATTTTGGAGGAGCTTTACATGCTATCTGATTTACTGGAGCTGGGCACGAATTGTAGAGAAAGAGGGCACATTGCAGATTGAGGATTCCGTTGTTTGGTGACCCATATCTTCACCATTTGACTTGAGGTTTTGGTCGGGAATTCATCTTGCCCCGATCTACAGTTCCATGTATTTTGAGAGCCTTTGGAGGTCTCTAGGTTAGAGGCCGAATTACTGGGGTTTCAGTCATCCGGGAGGGCGCAAGTCAAATAGGAGTTTGTTCATTTGGTTGGTCCTAACTTCATCATTTAGCCTCAGACTTCATCAGGGGTTTGGCCTTGGCCCGATCTATTCTTCCAGCCATTTTCAGAGTGTTTGGAGGCCTCTAGCAGGAAAGCCGACTTGTTGGGTGTATTCAGCTTCCCAGCAAGGCGCAACTATCCCAGATTGAGGGTTTGATCCAGCAGTGGGCAAAGATCTCAGTTGTCATTCATCTTCGACAGCCATGTGGCCTTTGGAGGCTTGTATCATCTCTTCTTGGGTTATTGTCATTGTGTTATGAGCTCTCATGCTCTATTGTTCCAGATTTGTAGATCTATTGTGTCAAGATCTTCTACTACTATGAATAAAATCAGATCTGAGGTATTTTTGGTTATTCCTTGTGTTGTTGATCTTGCATCTTGTTGAGGTATGTTCCATTGCTATATCTTCTTTGATTATTGTTACAAACACACATAAAAACCATCATATTAAACCCCAATGCAACTCATGAGACTTAAGACTGCAAAGTGTTTGACGAAATGCCACAACCAGAAAACATTTAAAAATCAATGAAAACGAAATGTTCCTGGCATCTTGGTTTGGGAACAGTTCACCATTCTCCCTAGATATACTCTTCACATCACCTTGAGCTTCATTTCCCTAAATCTTAACAATCTTAACCTAGGGAAGCCCCCCTTGAGCCAATGGAAGAGCTGGCCTGAAGTGAAAGAGGATTGGTGAGGTGACAGTGGCCTTCCCTCTCAGTTACACCAGATTGCACATGAGCTTTCAGACTTTATCTCAATAAGTGTGAGTTTGTGTGATAAAAATCACCAAAACGGCCTCTTTGATGTCACTGTCTGAGAATAGGAAGCATGAAGAGGGCGAAGAGGTAACCTGAATCTGGGGCTACCCAGGAATATCATAGAGAGTGGATATGTGAGAGAACAAGGATCCAGGGTTAAGGTCGAATGGGAGGGGAGAGTGGCGGGGGAGGATAATGTGCCAAAAGTGTTTGGGGGAGTAAGGGAAGTACATAAATCATGTCTCCTTTGAGAAATAAAGAGACGTTTCTTGCAATGGAGGAGACGACAATAAGGCGCTCTGAGGTTGGTGTAGGAGGGGTGAACATGGGTGAATGCACGTCGAAGTTGGTGGTGGAGAGCCTTGCATTCCACGTCATACCATCAGTTCATATGGTAGGAGTTGGTTTTTTGGGAGGTGGAAGTGGGTCGAGTGGAGTGAGGGTAGGATTTGAGGGTTGCTTCCCAAATGATGGATGAGATCCAAGTGTACTTGGTAGATGCAAAATCAAGTAAGGAGAATTGGGTCTCGAAGGGGAGCATCTGGCGGAGGTGCGTAGAAAAGGTGTTCAAGTCCCCTTCATCGAATCAAAAGGTAGTACGAGGTGGACCCTGGGGGGGGTGTCGAGAGGGAGGGTGTCAGCTCGAAGAGAGAAGGAAAGAAGAGCGTGGTCCGTGATGGGGATGGGGGAAACAGAGAAGTGATGAATAAAGGGAAGTAATTTCTAGCTAGAGAGGACATAATTAATTACACTCGCACCTCCGCAATGAGGCCAGCACATGAAAAAGCGAGAACTTGGGAAACATGGGAGCCCGTTCAGAATCAACAACTCCTCAGATTCCCCTAGCTGCAAAAGGTGTCGCCATGGGCTATGAAAGGCCCCAATGCATCGTCGAACATTCGATGAAGCCTCACTGACTCTGGATCTATCTCCTGGGTGCAGAATACATCTTCTGACTAGTCATGAAGAGGAATCTAGAGGGCTCTGATGCAGGAGTTGGAGTCACCTAGAAGAATAATCTCCCCAACCATTGAGTATTGGGCAATGTCGGCATACAAATCTATAAAGGGGTCCCCATCAAGCCTATTATGAATAGCATACGATGAAGAAGCTAGAGGGAAGTAATAGACTACAATGTAAATGTCCCATTGGAAGAGGAGAAACACATCTAACTGGAACCCACATAAACCTAGCAAACTCGTCCGCGGCCACCAAAGATATCCTACTCCGAAGGGAGTCCTTAGTGAAACAAGCAACTCCACTTGAGCCTCTGACACCCCCCAAGCTCCTTGTCTCATGTCTATAGGTTGAGAACCGATGGTATCTTGTGATGTTCAAGAGAGGCTGAATAGGGCTCTCATGCGTCTCGGTGGAATAGGATTTTCGACGACCTAAGAGCATCATACATTAGACCCGACGATGACCAAAAGGATCCATTGTCATTCCTATAGCTAATAGAAATGCATGTGCCCTATCGCCTCTCCCAATGGACTCGTCATTTGGAAGCCCCAAATTGAGGTTCCCACCCAGGTGGAAAAGAGTCATGAATGACTGCTTTGAGGTTCCTGATGACTACCCATTTCCCTGCCTGGCATGTTGTTGTAACCAACTCTCTGGAGTGTTTGAGCTCTACAACCTGTGTTCTAGGGAGATCTTCATCAAGGAAGATCTTACCGGGAAGAGAGAACAACTTTCGCTTAGCTCTATGGGCCCGGAGTTGATTGGTCGCGAACCTGAATCGGAGAAAGAGAGTGGAGTTAGACCCAAGCCAAGCTCTATCAAGGGTCACATCGGGAAGATCCAGATTATCCCTAAGAAATAAGGTCCCAACCACCCATGGGGTCCAAGGATGGAAGAGGTAGAGGGAGCCCTCTCACTTTGAGGTTCAATTCTCGTACCCGCCTAGTACATTCCTCCATGAATTTAACCTATACCACCTCCTACACTGTTGCCTGAGGGGGAGAGCGGGGGGGGCTTATCCCTTCCTCTAACTACATGTGCCCATGAGTTGATATGTTTTTGTTTCATGTTTAAAGGCAGCCTACTGAGATCTGAACTCCTACTTATTTTTAAGATCGAGAATTTTTGCGTGTAAGTTGTTGATTCAATGGTAGTGTAGTTGAATCAATATACCACTGAAATTTTGCAATATAATCATCCCAATATGGCTCTGGGAGCTCATTTGGAAATCCTAGGATACTCGAAAAATCAAATGGGGCATACCACTCGACCATCCATGGAGGTAATGTAATATTTCTTTACTTCTAGATCTTCAATATGGAATGCTAATATGAAATTTGCAAAACATATAACCCTCATAGCTCATTACAATATCAATGGAGTCGTTAGGTGAAGCTTCAAATTCCTTCAAGTCTTGCTAGATGGCCTCACCGCTACAAACTACAAGTTTCTTCAAAATCTTTAGGAACAAGACTTTGTTCCTTCATGGAGTCACCATATGAGAGAAGATCTTCAAAGAGATACCCTCATCAAATCAATGTAGCAAAATTATTGAATAAGGGGAACTAGACTTTGTCCCCTGCAACAGCAACAAAATTATTACCTCCCAAACCTACACTCATGATAAAGCCTTGAAACACAAGTGCAACCCTAGGGGAACTCTTCCTTTCTCTTAAGGTCGACTCTCCTGCGGCAAATGGGGGGAATCCCTAAGTAAATTGTAAGATAAACTTTAGAAAAAGATGAGATGTTGGACCAAGAACAGTGCCAATCCAATAAGTAATGTAGTCAAGGCGAGAATGTGGAGAAAGCGTAGTGTAATGTCCCCATTTTCAGGGTCTCTTTCTCTGCAATTGGAGATGACTTATGGGGTTTGTGTCAACCTGATCAAAGGGGTAATTTGATGTTACCAGTGAGTTTAGAAGGTTTAGAGGAGTTATATGATGCCCAGCCAGGTTCGTTTATCATCTTTCATCATCGGGATCACTCCTGTGCAGTCAGTTTTCGATTCCGATGCATTTCAACCATTCTCGTAATTTGGGAGTAATATTGAGCATATTTAATTGATTTCACTAAGGTTGTTATTTTAATTAAATTATTTAAGGGGGGCACCTTAGTGTAAAAGCTCATTGGAATCGGGATGAAAAACTTTAAATGTTGGGAGGATGAAAAGTGACTTTCAGTGCTTGGAAATGTTTTAAAATAAGATAAATCACTTTTTGGAGTAAAAAGGATGTTATAAAGTGACTTTGGGGAAATATTAAAGATAAATTAAAAAGTCACTTTTATATTATTTAATTGAGAGGAAAAAAGGTAAAAATGGTATAAAGGAGAATTAGGAGTTCATTTTCTCGTTATGCATGTTCATTATCAAATTTGGACTTTGGAGAGCTCTTGTGGCTTTTTAGGGTTTGGGATTGAAACCCTTGAGTAGATTGGTTTCGGTGGTGAAACTATCCACCCTAACTGATCAAGAAGGAGAGATTACTCAGATCTCTCTCTTGGATTTCATTGTGAAAGAGAAAGATCCATCTTTGTTAAGTTGTGGGGAATTTCTCAGAGTTAGGAGTGATTTGCAGCAGTGTGTGTGTTTGTGGTGGTCGTATTCTACTCTTCAAATCGAGGGCATCACAAAGGGGAAATCACACCGTCATCTACAGCAAGTCGTGGCAGCCTAAGGAGGGCCCTAGCACCCATATCAACTCGTGGCAACTTGCAAAAGGGGAGGTCGTGACCTGATATCAGCTCGTGGAGTTTAAGAAGTTTGTGGGAGCACAAGAAGAGAGGTGTGGAGAGCTAGGGGTTTTGCATAGTTTGTGGAGATCTTGAGAGCAAATCTGGCTGCCATTCATCATATTTTGCTAGAATGTAGGGTATTTTCTGAGTTGTGGGTGTTTGTGGAGGAAGTCCTAGGGTAGAGGTTGAGCTACCATTCATATTTGTTGGTCAAAACGGACCATGCCATTCTGTATTGTAGCTTTCTCCTTTGGCTGAGACATTTCTGTGCCAAATCGTGGGAGTATTGGAGAGAGATCGTAGTTGTTGTGGCAACTCGTGGATCTTTAGAGAAGGTCTGTGATATTAACAGCAGACTATGTGGGGTTTAAGAGTGGCCGAGTCACACATTTCAAATCAAGGAACTTAGGGAAGGATCGCATTACTTATGGCTGGCCGTTGAAGGATCTTTTAAGGAGGCCGCAGTTTACTTACAGGTTCGTGGGAACTCTAGAAAGGGCATAATCATATGTTGCAGATCGTGTGGACCTCAGGAGGTATCGAACCCTTCCCTTCGTGGCTGTTCGTAGGGTCTCAATAGGGAATTAATTCAGAAGGGTCGAACTGCTATACCTTTATCTATCCTTCTCATTAGATCGTGCCATAAATTGCTGCTTGTGATGTTCAAAGGGGTGCCGATCCAATTGTATTAAGTGTTGTCCAATCATTCTTACTCCAGGTCAGCAGAAGATGAATAAAACAGTTTGATATTGCAGATTTTCTCTTGCTGTTACAGTTTTAGTATGTGAGTGTTGTCATTTGTGTAATTGCTGCTTATTTTATTAAATCAATAAAAACCTCGTGTGTGCCAAGAACTATTATGGTTCATTGTGAAACTACTTTGAGCAAGAGGTCTGAAGCAAATAAGCCTTAAAAACCTATCAGCAGTAAACAAATAACCTAACAGCAGTGCAAGAGGGTGGACTGTTTGTGAACTATTTGACAAAAGTCCTATACCAAATCAACAAAACAGAACAGTTGACAATAAGGGGAATTTTACAGTGGCATCTTAGCAAGGTTGTGAACTGTTTGACGAAAGTCCAGAACTAAATAAGCACAAATACATCAGCAGTAATAAGAGGGTATCAGAGCATTGTAGTGAACTGTTTGACAAAACATCTGAACCAAATAACCACTAAAACATAACAGCAGAAAACACAAATTATATCAGCAACCCAAGAGAGGATTTTACAGTGGTATCAGAGTTGTGCATCCTACCAGCCTGAGGGGGAATCAGTGAAAGGTATTTCAGATTGTTTCCGATAAGTGACCAGCACTTATACCCTTCAATTTCAACAGTGATAACTTGGTATTAAGGTTTGTATTCAGTGGCTTAAGAAGATGAAGACAAATCAGGAACTCTTGGCAGAATTGTTACAAGTTTCTCAAGGATATCAGAAGAATCCAACAAAGTTGTTAGAGCACCATGAGTTGTTGGAGCATCACTTATCAGTTGGGAAAAAAAAAGAAGGGCTCAAATCTGAAGTGGTTGGTGAGGTGAATGCCTCACCTCATGATGGAATTTTGACAGAACCCCGGGATGACTTCCTGGAAGTGCATGCATCTATTCAGGTTGAGGATGTGAGCAATGGGGTTGACAAAACAGCAGCGTTTAATACACCATTAGAGCTATCCTATGAGGCTGATAACACCACTGCTTATGATGGGCATGTTGATTGCACATATGATGATTGTGATGATTTGGGTGTGTTGTACCTAATCATGATAAAGATTTGGTGTTGGGTAAACTTCCTTTGGATGTTGATCTAATTTATTGGGAGTTATGCAGGAAGGATGACAAAGAGGAAGCGGATTTTGGGAAGCATGACTGTGAATACAAATCAGAAAATATGTATGAAGATGATAATTCCTACAAGTCCCATCATTTGGCAGGGAAGATTGTTGTTGGAGGGCCCCAGGGACACATGAGAATTTTGCAGGAGAACTTTCCCTTGCAGGTTTTCAGGCACTCAAAGAAGCATTGGTGGTAATGAAATCTAATTACCTACACCGACTTTCAGATAGAGATCATCTTCTCGTGCTTGATGAGATTTATTTTGATGCACTAAAAGGGAAAGAAGAGGAAGTTGAGAAGCTTACCCATGAGCTTAAGGTCACCAGGGATTCTTTGAAGACCATTCAAATGGCCCTTCAAGAATCAGAAATACAGGTTGCTAAGCTTTGTGTGGAGTTGGGTTTGGCACATTCTTCATCATCCATAGCAGAAACTCAGTCGTCTATGGCAGCCATTACACATGAGGATGTTAGTAGTGGTACTCATGACTTGAGGGAAGGAACTCTTGTGATGGTCAAGCACAAAAAGCATTCAGATTTGCAGGGGCTTGAAGAGAGGTATAACTCAGAAATTTCTGATTGTACACATAGTTTGCATCATGAGGATCATGAGCCACCTCTTTTGAAGTGCCCATTGAAGGCTCAAGTCATAGCTACAGATGAGATAATTGAGCATATACCTTGTGGACCAGCCACAAGGAAAGTGTATACATCCACTCACTGTGGGAATGGGTATATTATAGTTGTGGACACATCAATATGGGATCCAGGTTCAGATGACACTAGTGGAGTGAATGCATAGGATAAGATTAGAGGGGAGCAGAATGATACAGTTGTATAGAGTGATACACAGTAGTAATGCAGAGATTGTTATTGATAATTCATGTGAGGAGGAAACGGATTCTTGTGAGGACAGTATGTTGGTTCATAACGTTGTCCCATTCTTTTTTCTTAAGGATTGTATGGTGAGGTAAGCTCATCAATTTTCCTTCAGCCCACATACATATGATTTGACTATGTTTCTAATGGCACATAAAGGTGGGTTAGATAAAAAATTACATAGATCACTCTGGTATGAGGTGCTTCCATCTTCAGAAAATGAATTCAAATCTTCCAGGTCTCTTAGTTTATTTCTACCAAATGATTGCATACAAAAACTGGAATCAAAAACTTGGCTTATTTGGATTCCAATGGTTATCAGTGTAGCACAGCAAGAGTCAGTAGGTATTGGGGATGGTGGACTTCTAAATTGGCTGTGGGATCCAAGAAGTCTTTTGATTTGTAGATTGCTTCAAAGTTTGATAATGGTTGGTAGAGTTGTGACAGTGATTGGTCTGTTTCATTTTTGGATTGTCGTGAAAGGAGATGCTGAGACTTATTTTATAGGGCGGAACAAATTTTATTTTCCGATACCAAGGATAGAGTCCGACAATGGATTGGAAAACTTTGACTTCATTGAGATGCCTTTGCACGATATGATTCATGGTAGTGGGTTAATCCCTTACATGTATTTCAACTTGGGGTTCCAAGAGAGGAGAACGCAGCCTAGACACGACGATCAGACCATTGTGATCAGAGAGGCGCAGCATCAACATGGTGGTTACTTTCTGAGACTAGCTTGGGACCCTGGGATTACATTGTTCGACAATTTAACAATTGATGAAGATGAGAGAACCAGTCTTTACTTTCAGAAGTTTACTCCTATGGTGCATTGGATTGATTTTCTAAAAGAGTAAATCTCTAAGGGGTTGACCGAGTTTTTGTAGTATATGATTGCTCTACTTATCAATAGTATTCAGGTGACCTCTTGTGTTAGTACCTTGTAGGACAATGCTTTGAGCAGAGGGTGCTTCAACTCTTCTAGGTTGGTTTGGGACCCTGGGATCATTCTCAATTTTAGTTTGGTTCAACCTGTTGATCGTAAGGTTGTGATGGCATTGCTTAAGGACAAACAATCTTTGGGAAGGGAGGATTGTAATGTCACCATTTTCGAGGTTTCTTGCTCTGTAATTGGAGATGACTTACGGGTTTGTGTCAACCTGATCAGAGGGGTAATTTTATGTTACCAGTGAGTTCAGAGGGTTTAGAGGAGTTATATGATGCCTGGCCAGGTCCATTTATCATCTTTCATCATCAAGATCACTCATACGCAGTCAACTTTCAATTTCGATGCATTTCGACCATTCCCATAATTTGGGAGTAATATTGAGCATATTTAATTGATTTCACTAAGGTTGTTATTTTAATTAAATTATTTAAGAGGGGCACCTTAGTGTAATAGCTCGTTGGAACCAGAATGAAAAGCTTTAAATGTTGGGAGAATGAAAAGTGACTTCCAGTGCCTAGAAATGTTTTAAAATAAGATAAATCATTTTTTTGGGTAAAAATGGTGTTATAAAGTGACTATGGGAAATATTAAAGATAAATAAAAAAAAACTCATTTTTATATTATTTAATTGATGGGAAAAAAGGTAAAAATGGTATAAAGGAGAATTAGGAGCTCATTTTCTCATTATGCATGATCATTTATCAAATTTGGATTTTGGAGAGCTCTAGTGGTTTTTTAGGGTTTGGGATTGAAACCATTGAGTAGATTGGTTTCGGTGGTGAAACTATCCACCCTAGATTACTCAAATATCTCTCTTGGATTTCATTGTGAAAGAGGTAGATCCATCTTTGTTAAGTTGTGGGGAATTTCTTAGAGTTAGGAGTGATTTGCAGCAATGTGTGTGTTTGTGGTGGTTGTATTCTACTCTTTAGATAGAGGGCATCACAAAGGGAAATCATACCCACATCTGCAGCAAGTCGTGACAGCCTAAGGAGGGCCCTAGCACCCACACCAACTCGTGGCAACATGAAAAAAGGGAGGACGTGACCTGATATCAACTCGTGGGATTTAAGAAGTTCGTGGGAGCACAAGAAGAGAGTTGTGGAGATCTAGGGTATTTGCAAAGTTTGTGGAGATCTTGAGGGAAAATCTAGCTGCCATTCATTATATTTTGCTAGATTGTAGGGTATTTTCTGAGTTGTGGGTGTTTGTGGAGGATGTCCTAGGGTAGAGGTTGAGCTACCATTCATATTTGTTGGTCAAAAAGGACCATGCCAATATGTATTGCAGCTTTCTCTTCTGGCTAAGACATTTTTGTGCCAAATCGTGGGAGTATTGGAGAGAGACCATGGTTAATGTGGCAACTCGTGGATCTTTTAGAGAAGGGTTGTGATATTAACAGTAGACTGTGTGTGGTTTAAGAGGGGTTGAGCCACTCATTTCAAATCAAGGAACTTAGAGAAGGGTCGCATTACTTATGGTCGGTTGTGGAAGGATATTTTAAGGAGGTCGCGGTTTACTTATAGGTTTGTGGGAACTCTAGAAAGGGCATAATCATATGTTGCGGATCGTATGGACTTGAGGATGTATCGAACCCTTCCCTTAGTGGATGTTCGTGGGGTCTCAACACGGAATTAATTCAGAAGGGTCGAACTGTTATACCTTTATTGCAATAACCCCTCTAGGTTGTTGATGTGTTTTTGGTGTATACTTGGTTTAGAACTTTCATCAAACACTTTCACAACATGTTCTGTAAAGTTCCTTCTTATTGTTGTTATGGATTTTATTTATTGTTGTTATGTTATGGGTGATTTTCTGATTCAGGACTTTTGTCAAACACTTTGGCAATGTTATCCCCATTTCCTAGGGATAACTAAGGAGATGATGTCTCGAGGCCCTCAGGTTGCAGACATGGAGTACCGAGAGACAGATGGCTGACAGCGTCCACTTGCACAGACAGAGGCCCGCCTCACCACCACAGATCTCGTATTCATCACGATGGTATCTGCCACATCAGCTTGCTTCTGAAAGACATTGGGTCTTGCTCCATGAGGTACAAGCCATGTATTATGGTGAGTGTCAATTCAATATTTGAGGCATTTGAGTATGTTGCATTTAAAACTGTTTTTCACTAGGTAACGTTTGCTTGGAAACTATGCTCTTTGCCTTGTTTCACCTTGGTGGTTAACATTGTGCTAAGTGGTCACCCTTAGGGATGGGTTTGCTATTGAGAGGTCCCCTTGACAAGTCATCGTGCCATTCCCGATCATACTTACCACTTTCTGCACTTCATCCCCTCACATCCTTATCCTTTGGGATTTTCGGGTGTACTGACCCAAGAAGGGATTGTCCCTCATTTCATGGGAAGAAGGGGTTGAAAGCCCAGAGGTTTGTAGCTTGTAAAAGATAAAAGGCAATCATAAGTTTTCTAGATGCTCGCCCAGGGATCCTAAGGACAATGAAATGTCTCTCATAAGAAACTGATGGGACCCGTAAAAAATAACAATGCAAAAATGCCATCCAAGGTAGAGCATGTGTGGGCAATGTTTTCCATGCTTAGGTAGAAGTCCCACACATCGTCTTCAACTTGGAGAAACATAATGTGACTAGAGTAGAGTCAAAGTGGGCAATGTTTTTCATGCTTAGGTAGAAGCCCCACCTTGGCTTCAACCTGGAAACATCTTAAAAAACAAAAGGAAATAAGTGGGCTTGGAAAAAGGATGCAGTGAAAACGAAGGTGCAGCACACCCTTTACAAAGGCACCCATAAATGAGACACTACAATCCCTTGTATGTCATAAACCCCATGCCCAAAAGTCTTGCCCCCATCCATTTCATCTTATCCACATGACTTAGAGGGGGGGGTCCACCTAGGAAACACTCCTTGACTTAGGGGATGATTCACCCAATAGGTCACTCTGTCAACCCTCCCATACCTAAACTTGGCAAGTTGCATAGGGTCTTTGAGCATTTGTTTAATTTGATGAGGTGGTTTTTTGATGCACATGCTTAGGTGACTCGTTTATCGATTTGATTTACTTATCATGATACGTTTGACTTGAGATCCTTGGAGGGCATATTCATTGTCTTTGTAGGACCTTGCTTGGTGGACAGTTTAGAAGAACAAGCCTAGCTTGGACTTCCTTGGGGCATGAAGCCCACAGGGTGGATACCATGGCCTGCACACCGGATGATGATGACAGCCTTTGGAGGCTTGAGAGACACCTTGGATGACCTCACCTAGCCCCTACAAGCCCAACGTTTTGCCTTTGGAGGTCAAAACATCACATTTGGAGGGCTTAACGTCACCCTAGGGCTAGGGTTTGGAGTGGTAGTGTGGTTGACTTCACACTTGGCACCTTTTGATGGAGGTCTTGGCTTGATGGAGGAAACCCTACCGCATGAGAGTGAGGTCGTTGGAGGCCCAACGTTTCACCTCCAAGCTCAAATGACTTGCTAGAAGTGCCAAAACATGACCCTAGAGAGGGTTGACATCATCTTTAGGGTTTCTTATGTGCATTTTTAGGGTTAAATTTGAATTTAACATTGTGAAGGGGCAAAGTAAGGATTGTTGACCCTTCACTTTGTGGTTTACCCTAAAGTTAAGTGGACAAACACTTTTCAGAGGATTTGTATAAACAAGGATCATTTCTATTTCATTTTCATCATAACTCTCCCATCTTAGAGAAGTTACTTGCCTAAAATTTGCGCCCCTCTTGGGCAAATTCATTCTCTCTCTCTCTCTCTCTCTCTCTCTCTCTCTCTCTCTCTCATGCTATGGTTTATCTCTTGTATTGTGGAGTGAAGTGGTGTGCCATCTCTTGGAGGTTCTTTCTCTTGCTTTGGTGATGAAAAATGCTTGGTAACTAGGGTTTGTCTTGGCACATTTTTGGAATTGGTAAGGAAAATCTGCACTTTGTTAGACTTATTTCTTGTTCCATAGTTGTTATAGGCTAGATCCTTGGAGGAGTATAAGGGCATGCACCCTCCACCAAGTTTTATGATTAATGTTTGTTGAAAAGGATATTGCAAAGGTTGCTAGGAGGAGTAAAAGGGTTTACACCCTCCTAAACTTTACCTTCTTGGGGTCACTATCTCAAGGGAGTAAAAGGGCTTACACCCCTTGAGATTTAGTAGGCCTAACCTAAAACAAGAAGACTCATAACCCATTTGACAAGTAACTAATCATTTATTGCATTGGAGAAGTAAATTCCCTGCATTAGTAAACATGATTTTTTGAGATATTGAATTTGTTCAAGTTGGAATCTTTTCTTAGTGTTATAAGTTTGCTTATGCCCTATGGGCGTCCTCTTTAGGCCAAGAAATTGGCTGCTGTTATAAACTTAAAGCTACAGCCATTAGGGCTGCAGAAAACTCTCTCTTTAACTTGTTGCACACTTACCAACTGCTGAAATTTACTTGTAAACGTCTATTATTGTTCTACTGCTCATTGTCTATCTTTTTGACGGATTACTCTTTGATTTTTGTGGTTGGATTTTGCTGTTGT
>ML789057.1:446139-460611 GCA_009831015.1 Picea engelmannii | reverse complement strand
TGACCACACTCCAAAATGGTAAGCGATTGGTGGAGGAAGGGATGGCGCTTGAGGGAAGAAGGGTCCCACGACCCATTCAAAGGTAAGTTTCCCACATTACGTGTGATATTTTCAAACTTACGTGAGGGAAACGTGAGGGAAGGAGGAGGCAATGCGTGTGAGTGTGGTTTGAGTGGGAGAGTGCGTGGAGTCCACACTTTGAATGATGTGGATGGGAAAGGAGGGGTGCACCTCATGAGGAGGGGTCCTCAACCAAATATTAAAAGAGTTTCCCACTTCCAAGTATGTGAGGGTCGTACTTTTTCTAAGAGGTGGCGTGAGGTTTACATTAAAAAGGTGGGTAAATTAAAAGAGTGGGTAAAGTGGGTAGGTAAAGGTTAGGGATAGGTTAGGGATCCCTCTCACATTAATGCCACACTAACTTCACTGTTTTTGGTCTATTTTTTACAAAATTACATTTTCCCATGTTCTGGGTTTGGCAATTAAAACCGCCATTTTCCGAAAAACTCCTAAGCGGACAAAAAACCTAGCAAAACTGGCCTGACTGAGTTGAAACTTAGTCCACGGGTGCAGGGGGTCTCGTTAGCTTTCTTTTGAGTACAAATACCCCTATTACAAATCCCGAGACCTAAGTTTTACATTAAATACCCAGAATTAATTAATTAATTAATTAATTCGAAACCTTAAAAGAAACCTAGCTATACTTGACAGAATTCCGCGAAATTTCGCGTGTTGTCTTACATGGTCATTTACAACATTCCTAAACACTAGCTACCTAGGAATAACTTCACTAGAACGCCTTTCACCACTTTGGAGGATTTATTGGGTGGGAGTGAAAAACTCAAGGGAGATTAACCCGGCTAGTTAGGCCACATTAACCTCCTGAGGATAAAAAACACTCAGCGAAAGGAACTCTCCTAATGAAGAAACCCTAAGGCAACTGACCTAACATGATCCATGTAGACTTATTACAATATTAACCCACGCAGGGGTGCGGTAATCCCGCTTACAAAACTTGTGCTGGAGGCATAAATTGCCTAGTAGAACCAAACTGTCTTCGATATACTAGCATCTGATGATGCATCACATCATGGCACATGGAGTTGACCTCCTAGTTGAATAGGCGGTCAACAGGCCTTAGCATGGATCTAAGCCAAGTGTCTAATGTATATTACCATGCTAAACATCCTCCTAAAGTTTTATGGAAATGTGCTAAGTCCCCCTTAGGATTTTTTTTTCAGTTAATTAAATTTTTTCCACAAAACGGAATTTTTTAATTAAAAAATAAAGTTGTATTAAAAAATTGGTACTAGGAATCTTACTATGCCTTGGGGGTGCTCATTTTTTGACCTAGAGCACCCACATTACCTTCGTACCCACTTTGGTGAGTGAAATTAGTGATTTTAATTACTAAAAAGTCAATTTTACTCAAAAAACCCAAAAAAGACAAAAAATCAAGAAAATCAACAAGTGACTATTTTTTGGGAAACATCTTTAAACATGTTTTAAGTGAAATAAAGTCTAAAAGGCTGTGTGGCAGCCATAGGAAGTAAGTAGGAGGTGATTTGGGTTGAGTGGGTAAGATATGCTTTGGTTTTGGAGATGTCACCAAGGAGAGGTGCACCCCTCTTGAGGAGAGGTGGCGCATTCCTAGAGATGGCTGCCCACTCCTTGAGAGGTGACACCATCCCCACTCTTCATACCTCACATATGGCAGCTTAGAGGAGTTAGGTGAAAGGTGGCAGTCCAACCTCTCACATTTGGCAAGCTAATACCCTCCAAGTGGTGCTCCCCCTCCTCCAAGTGGTGCGCCCTCCTCCTCTTGGCAATTTCACCCTTTGCTATTTATACAAGCTTGCCTCCCATTGCAAACTAGTTGGAGTTTGGGGATCTTTCTTGTGGTTGTACTATTGTAATACTTCTATTTGGAATAAAGAGACTTTGGAGGTCAAGAAGGTGTGTTATACATGTGTGTGGATGCTTGATGTTATTTGTGCTTAATCTATGAGGTAATATTTGCCTAATTTCTTGCTTTAAGTTTGTTAATTTGGCCTTTGAAAGGGTGCTATCATCCAGTAGGATAGGATTTTATCTAGCTTTGCTGTTAAATCCTATTGTTCATTTATATTTAGAGATTTTGATTTGTATACATGTTTTGGTTAACTAATATACTTTTCAAGTTTCTTTTGTAGGTGACACCATTTTTCTTTAACAAGTTTTGTTGCAAGATTTTAAAGCTTACAGGTTCTCATAACTTGGAGTGGTGATGAAACCTATTTGTCTCTTCACAACTTCAAGGATCTAAAGACTAAGTCCCTCCTTAACTCATCTAAAGACTCCATTGCCCAAGGGTTCCACGGCTACAAGTTTCTTCCTTCTCTCTTTCTCAAAGGAAAATCTAAATTTTGGTTACTTTGTTGCAAATGCAAGTATCTTAGATCTATCTTTATTTCAAATTCTGAATATCTAAGTGTACATGCATAAGATAAACTAGATCCAAGTTTGTACTTTCAAGTTTCATCTAATGCTTAGATCTAGCATAGGAAAAGTCTCATTTTAGCATGATTTTCTTTCAAAAAAATTAGAAGTTAAAAGGTAGTAATTTTCTTAAAGCTTTCACTTTCATATTTGGCAAGTTAAGTGCCTTCACATTGCTGTTTTAAAACAGCAAACAAAGACCCTAAGGAGACAAGCTCCTTAGCTTGCTCTTCTTAGTTCATTTTTGCTCAATTTAGACTAGTTTTACTTAGTCAATTTTGGGGCTTTCCTACTAATAACCAAACACATTTCCAAAGTGTTTTTGGTCATCTTTTGTTATTGTTTGCTTACTGTTTTGTGCAGGTTTGTGAACAGATAAGAGGAAATTCTATCCATTTTTGGCGGATTTGGAGCATCCGGGACCCTCTGGGGCACCCCTTTCTTCAATAAATACTTGTAAAACATTGTAAAGACTTGTGACCCCCTAATGAATGGTCACAAGTCACTCCAATAAAGAGTTGTGTAGTTTCTTTAATAAAATCAGTAGGGTTACAAGTTCCCACTCTTCATCCCACCTAGGGGAACGGTGTTTTTGGTGATTGTCTCAATTTTGCAATTTTAGCTTAGATTCAATTTTCACAACTAAGGATAAGCTAAATTTAATCTTTCAATTCATCACAAAGCACTACAATCTCACATAAACAATAAAGTTAAAATAAATCTTCAATCTAGATTAGATTTTATTTTGCAAAAGTAGAACACTAATTGCTAGTTTAGATTTCCTTTATGCAATTTCAAAGTTGGAAATAAACCGTCTCCTCAGCTTCTCGCAAGAGGCTGGTCAGTGAAGAATTTGGTAATTAGAAAACATTTCTCTTTCAGTACTTTGCTTTCTTGTTTAAAATAAACAACTCCCCTCATCTCCCAGTGTGGTTCCTAACTCTTCCAGTTGCGAACTTGTCTCGATCTTCTGGGAGAAAGTTTCATACACGCTGGGCTGGTCAGTGGTGATAGATTAATTAGGGAAATCCTAAAGGGAACTCTATTTTAGTGGAAACGTAAGAGAGTCTGTGTAAGATATCTGGCGGGAACTTTGAGATCTAGGTTCTCCCTGTCGGATCTCCCACATTCTCTTGGGCTTGTGTGCAAAATCAGAGGGACCTCCCTGTTGAATATTCGGCAAGCTCAACCTCTACTTTAGGGACTTTTTCTGAAGGGCCAAATCTAGTTTAGACAAACACTTTATTTTCCATGCAAATAAAATTTATCTCATTAACCTACCATCAATAAATCCTAATAAAACACACGATCTACATTGCCCACGATACCTTTAAGGCACTGGTCTCATTTAAACATTTGCAAAGCCATTGCTTCAAACGCTTTATTTCAGTCATTTAATTTGAAGCAAAATTTGATTTACTTGCATCTAACATCTGTCTCAAGTATCCTTTTATGCAAGTATATGTTTTATACATCTTATGGTGAATAATTGATCTGTGTATGCTTTAGTATAAATTTGCTTTATATTGGTTAATGAATTAAACTCCTAGATTCAATTTTTGTACTTAGACTAGTTTCAAGCCTTAGTATTTTTGTTAAGGACTACCGCCCCTGGCTTCACTAGGAGTTGGCCTAGACGGACGATTTGAGGATTAGGT
Source organism: Picea engelmannii (assembly GCA_009831015.1). Lineage (NCBI taxonomy): Eukaryota > Viridiplantae > Streptophyta > Pinopsida > Pinales > Pinaceae > Picea > Picea engelmannii. Next base: position 456,475 of record ML789057.1, on the reverse strand, counting down.
GACAACACCTTAACTCTCACTTGCCCCCAAGGACACACCGAGTGGATTGAAGATTTCTTCCACGTCTCTGAGGTGTGTATAAGGCGGCAACAAGCCCGAGAGACTATACTCTATTTATGACAAGGAAATGTTGGCGATCCTGAATGCCTTGACCAAATTCTAACAATATTTGGTGGGTAGCAAGTTCATAGTCAAAACAGATCATAACAGCTTAAAGTATTTCCTTGAACAAAAGGATCTCAGTGAGCGCCAACAAAAATGGGTGACGAAGTTGAAGGCCTTCGATTTCGACATAGAATATGTCAAGGGAAAAAAGAACATTGTGGTCGATGCACTGTCTAGGAGACCTGTGGCATGTTCTTTGATGGAGGTTTCAGCAGATTGGAAATCCCATTTGTTGGTCAAATATTCCAACAACAAGTTCGCTTGTGAGGTTCTGGATGGGCAGGTTCAGGATGACATGTACAGGGTCATTGACGACGTCATATTCTACAAGGACAGAGTCTACTCAGTGCCAGGATCAGGGCTCAAGAAGAAGATCTTGGCAGTAGTTCATGATTCACCACTGGTAGGCCATCAGGGGTTTTTCAAAACCTACAGTCAGATTAGAGAGAGGTTCTCATGGAAGGGCCTTGTTGACCACCTATTTCAGCTAGGGGGTCAACTCCATGTGCCATGATGATATGTACCTGATGGTGCTACTAGTTTGAAGACTTACTGGTTCTATAAGGAAATTTTGGCTTCAACGCGTGTTTTTGTAATTGGAATTTATGCTCCGTTGCGTGCGATTATAATGTAATGGGTCTGCATGGATCATAGTTTAGGTCGGTTGCCTAGGACGTTATCATTAGAGGAGTTCCTTTCATCGAGTGTTTTTTTCCTCGGGTTATTAATTTGGCCTAACCAGACTTATTAATTTCCCTTGAGTTTTTCACTCCCACAATAATTCTCCAAAGTGGTGAAAGGCGTTCTAATGGTCGAGCCCTATGGTAGCTAGTGTATAGGAATATTGTAAATGACCATGCTAGACATATCCTAGAGTCTTGCAGAATTCCGTCAAGTCTAGATAGTTTTTTTTAATTTTTTAAAATTACCCATTTAATGGTAATTTTAATTAATTTTTGAGAAAAATTGTAAAAATTGGATCCTTAGGATTTTCATAGGGGTATTTGTACTCAAAAGAAATGGAATGAGACCCCTTACACCCTTGGAGAAAGTTTCAACTCAATTGCACAAGTTTTGCTAGGTGTTTGTCCATGAGGAGTCTCAGTTAGTCTAAGACAACGATTTAATTGTTGGAATTGACAAAGTCAAACTTGTCAAATAATTGTAAAATGACCAAATTAATTAGAGAAAGAGTGGGAGAACTTACCGAAACATTTTCCTAACCCATTCCTAACCTTTTCCAACCCTCACATCACCCCCTCACCTAGACATTAAGCAAAAATGTCACCCTAGAGAGGTGCGCCCCCCTTCTAGAAAGTCTCCAAAAAGTAAAAAAATAATAAAAAAATTAATAGAAGACTTATTCTATCCCTCGGTGTGCCTCCCTAGACCCTACAACTCATCATTTGACTTGTCAAAGCCTTGCCAACTCACTCCAACTCATTTTCAAAACCCTAAAAGTGACTCTTCCTTGACTTTGTCTATTTCTCTTGAATGTGTGACACTTGTAACTCATCCAAGAGGGGTCACTCTTAGCTCCCAAGTATAAATAAGAGCATTATCTCCCTCATTTCACACATGATCTCTCAGTGCATGGTTACTCTACCCATTTTTCTCCTCTCCTCTCCTTTCTCTCCCACTCTTCTCTCTCATTCTTCTTGCTCTCTCTTTCTTTTCTCAAGCTTGGGTAAGTATTTGTCCTAGCTTGCTTCTAATACAGAAAACTTTGAAGGATACATGGTGTGAAGAGTCTTCTTGGTGCCATATTGCTTAATGAGGTGATCTTGTTCTTATTTATTTTCTTGTGTATACTTAGCTTATAGATCTAGAGTAGGAACTCCAAGCAAAGTATTTTGCTTGGATATATTTGTGCTAGTATTATCATAGATCTAGTGAAGTGTTTATTTGGGTTTACAAAGTATTTTGTTTTACCATCTAGATCTACTCACATCCTCTCTATTTTTGTAGCTTTTCTCACAAGATTTGCAGGTTACTTAAGGGTTTGGAGTGAAGATTTCAGATCTGGAAATTTTCCTTTTCACCCACTTAAAACCTCTTGTATTTTATGCTATGCTTCTATTTTCATATTCTTCTATATATGGGTGGATTTGTGTTCTGAAGTAAACCAAAACAAATATATATACTGCTGGTTTTACATTTAAAATTTCTGGTTTACACTAACAAAAAAATTCTGCAGATTTTTAGTGATTTCTGCAGTTTTTCTAACAAGTTTTACTTGATGGTTTTTGACAGATTTGTGACAGAAACATGGAGGAACAGCCCATTTTGGGGCATCTAAATTCAAACTAACTCCTCCCAAGTTGGGGTAACAAGTACCCACTTCTTTCTCTCTCTCATTCTCTTTGAAATCAAGCCCAAGGGAGTCCCAAGGGCTTGCTTTTCTCAAGCTAATTTAATTTTCTGCGTTTTATTTTCATTGTTTGCCTACACCTAGGAAAAAGTTTGGCAAAGCCAACCATCCTATACCGTAAGGATAGGAACTTAGTTGTGGTTTAATGCTTGTGTATAGTTTATCTTAGGATCTTAGAAGCTATTTTTTTCATTGCTTAAGCCGTGGAGGCATAGTAACTTTACTTGTGTTTTTCAAGCATAACTTTATTTTCAAGTACTTACTTTGTTTTCAAGTTTAAATCACTTAAATATTTTTCAATCTTAAACAATCTATTTCACTTTACTTGCAAGCACTTAATTTAACTCAACAATATCTTTAAGAGGCAATTTACCTTAATAATTCTTAAGGCTTCAACTTATCTAGTTAATTAGATCACCTTCAACTGTTTCAACTTTGCCATCAAAAAAGGAACCTAAGGAAGAACCAGGGGATGCTAGATCAGGGATGGTCTCACGGCACTAGGTGTCCCCCTTGTGGAGTACTTTTGTTCCCGGATTGACCTGTGGAGCTAGGGTGTGGCCCTGTTTGTCTCACTTCTTGAGCACCCAACAGTCCTTTTGGTATAAGCGGGAAGAGTTCTAGGGAAGTCACATAGTTTTAGGATTCACACTTTAATTTAATCAACTTAAACAATCTTAAAACTTAATCCACCTTAACTTGGTATAATCTTTTAATCTTTTGATGGTTTAATGCTCTTTAACTTATGCAAACATCTCACTTAAGTTATCTCACATGCATTTTCATTGAGCTCTTGTGGATGTTTAACTAGTTCCCCTTGAAGTTGTGCATCCTTTGGAGGCACTTCTTGTTTGGGCTTGTGTTGGTGTGTTGATGCCATTGAATCCACCCCTTGAAGTTGCGCATCTTGTGGAGGCACTTCATTGTTTGTGTGTGTTGGCTTGTTGTGTTGTGGTAATCTCCTCTTGAATGATCTTTCTTTTCCCTGCACAAATCAAGTTAGTTTCAAGTTAGTTGATGTTTGCCTATTTCATTTGTTGATAATTGTATATTGTGTTGTATCTTTAGCATTCTTTCAATTCTTTTGTGAAGATAGTTGTTTCATTTACTTGTATAAAGTAATTCTTTTGTATCAAGTTGTAGAATCTTGTAAGGTTTCTTTTGTAATCTAATTGTAATCTTTTGTAAAGCACAATCCCTTTAACTTAGTTGACCCCATTACCCAACCTTAGGCACTAGTCTTAGTTGACTTAGGGAAAGGTTTTCTTTTGCATTGAAAATTTGCATTTGCATTGTTGACTCTCATATAGGCTAGATTCCCCCTAACCTTCTAACAATTAAAATTAACTCCTAGAACACATCTAATAACTCACATAGTAACTAGGGTCTACCCCCCTTGGCTTCCCTAGGAGTAAGCTTAGATGGAAGGAGTTCAAGTCGAGGTGACAGTGGGCTTGAACTTAGACTTTGTGTCTCCGAGGACACACTAAGTGGATCGAGACTTAGTCCACGTTTGCAAGTGTGTATAAGGACGGCAACAGGATTCAAGCAGGATGTTATGAGGTACATCAGTGAATGTCTGACTTGTTAGCAGGACAAGTCAGAGCATACACTTCCAGCAGGACTACTTCAGTCGCTTCCCATTCCAGAGTAGAAATGGAAGAGCAGATCGATGGACTTCATCACAAGCCTACCCAAGGTTCAAGGTAAGGACTGCATCTATGTGGTGGTCGACAGACTAACCAAGTTTGCTCACTTCTATGCCATACCGACAGATTATAGCGCAGTTCAGGTGGCTGAGTTATTCTTCAGGGAGGTCTTTAGACTCCATGGATTGTCGAGGAACATCGTCAGTGACAGGGATAATCAGTTTATTGGTACATTCTGGAGGGAGTTGTTCAGATTGGTGTGGACAGAGTTGACACCCAACACCAACTATCACCCTTAGACAGATGGGCAAACAAAGATAGTCAACAAGTGGGTTGAGGGGTATTTGAGAAACTATGTGAGCGAACAGCAAAGAACATGGGTCAGGTGGCTACATCTAGAAGAGCATTGCTACAACACAACCTTCCACATATCCATTGGCATGACACCCTTCCAAGCATTGTACGGTAATGATGCTCCCACTTTGATACACTTGGTTTTCGGGGAGAGCAGAGCTCCCAAAGCCAAGGATTTGATCACCGAGAATCAGGAGATTCTCAAGTTACTAAAAGAGAACCTACAGCCAGTACAGAATCAGTAGAAGATGAGTGCAGAAAGTCACAGGATAGAGCGTAGCTTCGAGGTTGGGGACTTGGTATTCCTAAGACTCCAACCCTACAAACAAACATCTCTAAAGAAGAGTGGGGCCAAGAAGCTCAAGCCTAGATTCTATGGACCTTACAGGATCATGCGCAGGGTAGGCGAGGTTTCCTATGAGCTAGAGCTTCCAGAAGGAGCCGGATTCATAACGTGTTCCACGTGTCTTGCCTCAAGAAGGTCGTGGGACAATTCATCAGCACATCAGAGGAGCTTCCCCCATTTGATGAGGAGGGACAGTTGGAGTTGATTCCAGAGGAGGTACTGGAGTTCCGAGAGCAGAAACTGATGAGCAGACTCACCAGAGAATGTCTGATCAGATGGAGAGGGCTTCCAGTAGAGGATGCTACTTGGGAGAGCGAGCAGGTGTTACAACACCCTGGATTGGTATTGCTTGAGGACAAGCAATCTCGGGAAGGGAGGATTGTAATGTCCCTTTCTGAATAAGAGCTCTAGAGAGGAGGCTTAGTAGTCTAAACAGCCCCGTTAGACTATAACCAGGGCCATACAGGTGTAAACAGGGTTACTAGAGGTCACTTCAGCCAAGGGTGTTATAATTCGAAAGTGACATTGAGCTAAAAGTGACTAAAACCGCTTTTAAGCCAAAGTGAGCTAAAAATAGAGCAGGTGAGCTAAATATAAGTCAACAGCGAATTAGGGTTTTGGACAGCTATAAGAAAAAAGTAAAGCGACCCAATTCATCATTATGAAGAATCACGCAAAATTGCTACAATTGCAAGGTGCCTTGGGAACCAGATCATAGGTGTAGGGCTAAGGGTAAGAAGCATATTATTGAGGTGCACTATGACAGTGATGATGAGGTGTGTGAGGATGGAGCGATAGATGCTTATCTGGAGCAGTCCGATGATGATAGTGACTCTTGCACAAAGGCTAGTGATAGTGACTCTTGCACAGAGGCTGATGATTTTAGCATGCTTGAGGAGGATAGTGACCCTTGTGTAGTGGATAGATAGTCGGGTGGACAGGATGATAGCACTGGTATTTCAGCAGACAGATCACACAATATTGATGACCCTACACCTCAGCAGAGTGGAGACACTAGTGGGGATTCACACGTGTTAGCACCTAGAGATACGAGCTCCCTATTATGACCGTGACACACTTGTCATCTTTTCAAACACCCATGATAGCCACGTCACATGAGGATATCAGTGGCATGTCAGAGATGATGGATGAGCCTAGTGTGAGGGATGCACACCATGGACATATGGATCCACAGACCTGGGAGGAGAGACATGACTTGGAGACAGTGGACCGTACACATACAGATCAGCATGAGGAGATGGAGTCACCACTTTTGGAGACTCCATTAACTGAGCAGATTGTGGATATTGACAGGTTGATGGGGCACTTACTTCCAGGATCGGCCTATATTGATGAGGAGGCACTCTTTATTAGTCAGGATGACCATAGCACGTGTCTGAACACATCTATATGGGATCCAGGCGCCGATGATAGTAGCAGGGTGAGTGCACAGGAGGATACAGCTGCTCATACAGGATACAGTGTGATTCAGAGGGAGATAGCATCTAGTGATGAGGTGCAGTGGCATACAGGAGGACCCAATGGCACAGTAGATAGTGGGTAGTTCAGCACTTTATCTTCTGCAGAGAGTGTTGTTGGGGATTCCAGTGATGGCACTAGCAGTGAGAGACGTGAGGTGGCACCTCGGCATGACTGTGATCAGGAGTCACACCACTTAGCAAGACAACTGAGACTCAGCGAGGATATGATCAGGGCAGCCACTAGGCGCATTGATGACACCCGTGCATTGGTGGCAGATCACTGTCGGAGGGCATCAGTGGCACATGGTAGTTCAGATGGGGGATTTGCCATGGATGACTTTCATACTCTCAAGGAGAGAGTATCTACGATGAGGACCGACTACCAGCAGTTATTGATTGACAGGGACTACCTATTGAGGATTGGTGAGATGTATCATGAGGCTCTAAGGGAGCAGGAGTTGGAGATGGACAGACTTACTTAGGAGTTGGAGAGCACTCGAGGATTCTTGAGAGGCACACAGACAGCCCTTCAAAATCAGAATCTAGGTCAGACGAGCCTCTTGAGGAGATTCGTCAGAGATCCATTTCATATGTCTTAGTGGACACTCAGATATATCATTCAGTCACGTTGCTAGGAGATGTTGGTGATCTAGCAGAGGAGCACCAGTTGATGGAGGACACTTCCATTTGTGTTCCAAGAGCGGTTGACCTCCATGTAGAGGTTGATTCAGCAGTACGCCCAGGATCTATGATGCAACATGAGTCTACGGGAGACGACATGAGTATGCCGGAGCATACAGTTATGAGTGATAGTTCACAGAGACATGTCGAGATATGCAGTCAGTTTCAGACGGACGTATTGGATTGCAGGGAGGATACACACTTAGGAGAGTATTTATCAGGGATACTGATGGACGCGCTTCTGGTCGAATCATTGGGATTGACCAAAGCATGTGATGATTTACAGATCTACAGTCAGCTATAGAGGTTTCTATTAGCCTTTCCCGACACATTTATCATTGACAGTAGCATAAGGAGAGATAGACAGTGGCAGAGGGCATGGAGAGTGAGTAGGTCGAGACCACTTGACAGGAGTACTTTTACGACATACAGCAGGTCAGAGGTGGACCATGTTAGGCAGACAGTTGAGACTTGGTGCATGATGGTGAGCATCATAGGCCAGGTGACAACATATGAGCACAGAGGGCTTCCGACAATGATCAGTCCAACACAGGAGCAGCTAGCGGAGACTGGAAGTGATAAACTTCCAAGTTTGCCATGGGATCCGGGAGTTCATTTTGTTAGCAGGATGTTTTACGTCATGTTGACCAAGGTGGCGCCAGAGAGCCACACACTCCACCTTGGGTTGGTTTGGAGTGGGCATGTAGGTACTTGTCCTATGGTGCGAGACATTTTCTCCCTCTTGATCATCATGATCGGGCATGGAGATGGTTGGGCAGGTGCTACTTCCATAGAGATGTTTTTACAGATGCCGCTTCTGGACAGCAGGTCCAAGTGCCACAGGTACTTCAGCTTGAGGATCCAAGAGTAGAGGATCCTGTATATATACAGGGAGCAGTTAGGCATGGTTAGCATAGTGCAGTGCCAGCATGGTGATCTTCAACAGAGTCTAGCATGGGACCCAGGGATTGCAGGGTTGAGCATTTCACTAACTGACAGGGGTGAGTGAACGTTTGCAAGGGAAAGTTGTTCTGACTTTCCAAGGAGCTTCAGTGTTGAGGAGAGCACACCACTCGAGGATGTCTCACGGAGGTCTTACAGTACCTCATTCTGGCATTAGCATTTGCAGTTGATGGAGGTTGTGTTGATCTTGGTAGTATCTTGGAGGGTGGACTCATTCTCGGATGAGGCCATGTGTCATGTGCAGGAGCTTCACAGTGTTGATATATTTCAGGATTATGTTTCCCAGGGGATTGCAGTCCATGTCTTGATATGGGACGCAGGGGGCAGAGTGCATGATAGTTCATCTTTGGATGGGGTCTACGGTGTATCCAACAGGTGGACATGGGATCCTGGTATTATACTTGGAGGGATTTGGTTATTGCTTGAGGACAAGCAATTTTCTAGCAGGGAGGACTGTAATGTCCCCACTTTGAGACATCATTACATTACAGAGGGTTATGATGACCAGAGTAGCTAGATGGAGGTTATAGCGAGTACATAGATGATTGAGAGGTATTTTGGGGTACGGCTTGCATCGCTCAGCGCATTTCATCATTATGATCCATTCCGCACAGGTTGGCTTTGGTTCCGTTGTATTCCGACGATTTCCATGATTTTGAGTATTTTGAGCTATAAGTTAATTAAATTCACTGAAGAGGTTATTTTGGGCACAATACTTGGAGGAACCTCTCAGTGTAATAGCTCATTAGAATCGGGAGGAACAGGACTACAGGATAGGATGATGAGAAGTGACTTTCAGTGGCCAGGGAAGCCGCTAGGAGAGATAAGGTGCTTTTCATAGGTAAAAAGGTTAATTAATTGATTAAAGTGATTTAATTAATAAATTAATAATTAAAAAAGAAAAGTCACTTTGGAGAGACAAGGGGATGCAGGAAGTATAAATAAGAGGCAAGGGCCTCTATTCACTCATTCATGTATGATTATCTTTTGATATCTGGCTTCTAGCTAGTGAGCCCATATCTTGGGGGTTTTGAGGGTTTTGACTTAACAAACCCTAAAGGACGATTCGGTGGTGAAAGATTCCACCTAGCTTGTCCCAAGCCCGGTCTCGGGGATGCAATACTCCCCCACACCATTCTAGTTCAGATCTACTCAGTGCAGGAGGGTTCTACACTAGCCACAGGCACAGGAAGAGAGAGAGGGCACACCATTGGGGGTTTCCAGCAAGGGCGACGCACCATTCATTGAAGGAAGGTTCGTTGTAGGAGTTTGAGAGGGCTCTTGGAGATTTGAGCACTTGGGTTTTACTTGCAGGGCCTTGGCCATGATTTCTAGTGCCTCTTGAGAGAGTTTTATGGTCCAGATGATTCCCTAGAGCATTGGGGTGAAATGGAGAGGGGTGCATTTTTGAGATTCAGATCTATTCTGTTTTGAGGGGTTATACTTCAGATCTGACCCTGAGACTTCACCTAGTGACTTGCAGTGTCCCGATCTACCTTCCTAGCGAGTTTCAGGGCATTTGGAGGCCTCCTTCATCAGGGCTGAAATTGTAGGGTTTGACAGCTTTCAAGAGGGCGCAACTCCACTTGAGGATTCAGCATTTGGAGGAGCATTCCTTGGTATTTCGGTTTGAGATTTTAGGAGGGGACTCTACACATCCCAATCTACAGTTTGACATCTTCATTGGACTCATTTGGGGGCTTCTTCAGCTAGGCCAAATTATTGAGGGTTTCAGTCTTCTACTAGAGCGTGACCATCCTAGTTGGGGGTTTGGTACTGCATACGGCCCAGATCCTTCTTGTATTAGTCTTCATTGTGTATTCAGCCTTTGGAGGCTTTCATTCTTCTTTACAGGAGCATTTTGTAGCAGATCTCATTATGCTTATTGGATCCATCTATTGATCATTCCAAATCGACCTCACTCTTGTATCAGGTTCTCGCTCATTATATTAATTATGGTCAGATCTTTGCTATTGGTTCCATATCTTGTGTATATTGTATTTCCATTGTTTATATCTTCAAATCTATGTGTGATAACTGGATATAATTTATAAACCCTAAAACCGAAATTAAGAGGTCAATCTGCAAGTACACACCCAAACATAAGTAAATCAGCAAAGTGTTTGACGAAATACAACAACCAAAAAAAGTTTAAAATTCATGCAAGACGTGATGTTCCTGGCATATTGGTTTGGGAACTGTTATCCCCGATATCTAGGGATAACTAGGAGATCATGTCTCGAGGCCCACATGGTCCTAGACATGGAGTACCGAGAGCAGGAGCGACTTGAGCATGGCCCTGGAGGGCCCATCTCTCTTCTTCTCA
>ML789057.1:383965-398136 GCA_009831015.1 Picea engelmannii | reverse complement strand
CCCTTGGCTTCGCTAGGAATTGGCCTAGACGGAGGAGTTGAGGATTAGGTGACAGCACCTTAACTCTCACTTGCCCCCAAGGACACACCGAGTGGATTGAAGATTTCTTCCACGTCTCCCAGGTGTGTATAAGGCGGCAACAGGTACATGAAACACCCATCCCAAAATAAAGGACAACGGACAGGTGACAGATGGAAAATGTCATTTATGGTAAGGAATATGGACACATTACCTCCATTAAGGCCCCTCAATAGTACAACTTTGCGTAGGTGTGACAACACTTGACTAGAAAATGACAGTAACCAACAAGGTGAGACAAGGCAAAAAGCATAACTCCAAAGCACCATGATTCATTATTCAAATCAACCCATGATCACCATTTTCATGCCTCAAGTATTAACATTATCACTCGATATGAAGTGTCAGAATGATGTACCTGAGTGAATAAATGAACCATATCATATGAGTGAGCTGAGCTGAGCATGGATAGGAGGCATCTGTGGGCTGCCATCTGTGGAGAATCCGGAATGACATCATCGAATCTGCTCTCTGAAATGTGGATCATGGAGAAAAAATTCTCCTCTAGTTACCCTTGAAGTGGGGGGTAACAGGTTTTTGTGGGCATCTCAATTCTCCATGTCTGCCTTGCTCTTATCTATGGGAATCACAAACTTTGTCGAAACTTCCTCAGTCTCTATGCTAGAATACCTCAACTCTCTTGCAGATGGGCATCACTTCTGTGCATCAACAATCAACAAACTCTATTACAATCTGACACTTTGTTTCTGGGTGTCTGCTCACATTTGCACCACTGATAACTGTTGGGCATTCCTCTGATCTGTTGGGCCTTCTGTCTGTCCATGTTGTCTAACATTTGTAGGCTTTCTGGCCTGGTCATCTGGATTCTGTACACACTTCCTTTATCTGCTTCATTTCTATGTTTTGCTTCATTTGTGTATGGCATGTGCTCTAGCAGGTTCTGTTGCAGATGCAGTTTACTTTTAATCTGGAAGGCTTCTCAATCTTTCATTTTCCTTCAACATCTCCTTCTACCTTTGAAAAACATTGCATATAATTTTTGCAAATGCCTTCAAATAAATCAAAGCCATAAATTTTATAGCATTTAAAAAAAACTAGCCTTTTAATTTTTTTCGCCTACATCTTCTCATGCCTTCTCTTTGTTACAAGAACTTTTTCTCTCCCGACTCCCACAGGCAGGACCCTCCTCGCAATTTCTTATGCACATCCAAACTCCTTGGTCACTAACTTTGATCTCCCTCCGTCTCTTCCTTTGGTCTTTGACAAAAATTGTCTCTGAACTCACAAGCTCTGGACCTTGTTGATCTGATACCATGTTGATTTATGTGGGTGCACATACAATAACATTGACACAAATATGGCAAGAAAAATAAATATCTCAATATACCAATGCTGCAGCAAATACATCATCGGAGTTAGGGAAAAAAAAAAGATAAATTTAGAGAAAGATAACAAAAAAGCAATGAATACTAAGAATATCTGCCATTCCGATTATGGCACTCAGTCTGATATGATAGCTCTTCTGTCCTATGTTGGAAGAGGGAATATTGAATTGTATATTATGTCTTTTTCTAATTTTGGTTATAAGACTTGGATTTCTTGAAAAGGGAAAAAAGAAAAAGACTTCAGGAAAGACTTTCAAATTGCTACTATCCATGGATTGGACTCAAAATTTACTGAAAGAGCTAGAATATTGAACAATTTTTTTACTATTAAACTGAATTCACAGTAAATAGAAGATAGCTCAAAGCTGGCACTGACATTTTCTGAAATCGCCTGAGTGTAATGGAACTACACAAGTAACTACCTGAATCAGATGTACTCGCATCTGAGAAAAGAACAAGAACAAGCCCAGCAACACAGATAACTGCACCAGCAAACTGCCAAGGGGTATATTTTGTCTTGATAAAGAAACAAGTGAGAATCATAACCCATGGGATGGTCCAGCAGTCCAACAATGTTACGCTAGTAATTGATGTGTACTGATATGCCTTCACAACTGTCATATACAATTATAAAAAGATAAATATTCTTCAACGCACATAATAAGTTGAGATTAATTTGTCAACACAATATTATAAAGTACAAATTTCAGTGGGAAGGAAACTTCCATTTCAAGGTTTTCCAGTTTTCTTGTAACTTCTTAGATATCAAGAATATCGAAGTAAGCAATTTAGAATCCATTAGAAAACATAACAATTGAAACATTATCCTGTCAATCCGCCTGTGAATCAAATATCTGAAAATAATATGACTATGCTTCTTAAAAAACAATATATGCAATTGCAATGAGATGGAGCCTGGAACTAATGTACAAAAGAAATTGGGAAATTTATTATGTTCAAAAAAACATTGGAACATTGAGTATCAAGAAACAAAATGTGCACATCTTACAAACAATATGACAAGTATCTTTGCCACAGGCTTAGAGACAAAAGATATTCCGGTCAGCCTTATGTGACATATTCCCTTGCTTGAAGCTAGTCCATCCCTGGCAACTTGCACATAACAAAAAAGAAGGCATCTTTCTTCTATGACTAGAATAACATTGCTTGCTGAGGATCACTAGTTTCTCTGTTTTTTTTAATTTAGACGATCATCAAGACGTTCTGTCCTTAGCCTTTTTAGGAAAGATTATGGAGTGATAACTGACAACAATTAGGATCTCCAAATTTCGAAATGTACATGTTACCTCCCTAGTTGCACCAGGCAAGACTGACGATGATCCGCAAAGATTGAACAAGGCACTTGTTCAAATTCAGAGTTCAGAAGTCCAATCGGGCCTTATGGCCCCTTCAAAAATTTCCGTCTTCTTCTTCTTTTATGCATGTTCCATACCCCCTGGGGGGAATTGTAATAAAATGAGCTAACATGAGGTCTCTATTATGTAAAAGACTCAGCTCCCTAAGACTTGGTCATCATTGCATACTCTAGAGTGTTTTTTTTACTTGTTAATCATATCTTGCTTTTTAGCAATTTATAATTTTCTAAGTTTTTTCACTCACCTCCTCCAAAGTTGGAGTGTGTGCTAATGGTTAGACCTTAGTGTGTTTGTTTGAGTCTAGTGCCTAATGTATATTACCATGCTATTCGTTTATCTAGAGTCTTATTGACATGCACTAGGTCCCTCTAGGATTTTTTAATTATTGTAATAAGTCGTAAAATTTCCCGTAAAATGGGATTTTTACTTTGTAAATTGATATAAATATTAATTAAGTGGTACTAGGAGGTGTTATATGCCTTGGGGGGTATCGTATTCTAACCCAAAATACCCCTTTTACCCTCAAACCCCCTTTTTGAGAGAAACATTCGACTTTTGCTCATCAAAAATCAACTTTTAGTCTAAAAAGGTGAATAAAAGTCAAATAAATCAGCTCCCTATTATTTAGGAAACATGTTTCTAGCTTGTCTCTAGTTCACTCCACCTCATTAGTGGTTAGTGGCACTTAAAGATGAGTTAGTGGGAGTTGACGAGGAGTTATGTGGCAGCCAACATTGAGTGATGGAGATCTCTATGTGAGGTGCACCCTCCCTCTCAAGAGGTGGCGCACTCATGGAGAGATGCGCCTACCTCTTGAGAGGTGGTGCCCTCTCACTCTCCCATTCTTGAACATGTGGCAAGTTATCTCAAGTGTTGGAGAGGTGTCACTCATCCAACCTCACACATGTCTATTTCCCCTCTTGGATGGTGCGCCCCCCTCCTTGGGATCTACACCCCACTTGCTATATATTCAAGCACCCTCTCCTCTCGCAAGCTAATGAGAGTTTGGGCTTGCTTGTTGTTGTAACATTGTTGTAATATCTTTTTTCTATTGGAATAAAAGGCTTTGGAGATCAAGAAGTTGGATTGTGTTATTGTGTGGATGCTTATTGTCGTGTGCTTTCAATTTATGAGGTAATATTAGCTCAATTTCTTGCTTTTCAATTGTTGGTTTGGCCTTTGAAGGGGTGTTGTCACCTAGTAGGATAGGATTCATTGAGCTAGGTTGCTTCTTTAAATCCTATTGTTTGTCTATTTTAGAGATTTTGATTTGCATGCATGTTTAGGTTGACTAACATGCTTTTCGAGTATCTTTTGTAGGTGACACCAAGTTTTTTAACAATTTGTTTTGCAAGTATTTTAAGCTTACAGGTTCTCATACTTGGAGAAGTAGTAGGACTTGCATGTACCTCCTACCTACTCCAAGATCCTTGAAAACATAGTCCCTCATCATTTCACCGGGAGACTCCATTGCCCAATTCTTCCAAACTCACCAAGCTTCTCTCTCTCTTTCACAAAAAATTAAAGATTTCTTTGGTTACTTTTTTCACATACATAAGTAGATCTTATTTTCAATTTGCAAATCAAAAGTAGATTCTATTTTTGCATGCATGCTTGTTAGATCTAGATTGTACTTTCATTTGCTATAATTAAAACTAGATCTAGCATTAGAACTCACTTTTTAGCAAGTTTTCATATCTAAATCTTAAGGCTAAAAGTAGAGTAAAATTTTGAGAACTTTAACTCTTTATTTGGCAATCTTAGTGCCTTATTGTTTTATGTCCCTAACAGCAAACAAAAAGCCACTAAGAAGGATTGTTTTTGTTTGCTTTCTTAGTCAAACTTTGCTAACTTTCTATAGCTTTTCATTTGGCATTTTTAATGCAAAATCTAACATTGTTTGCAGGTTGTCCCAAAGCACTTTTGGGCACATTTTCCATCAAATAGCTTGTTGTTTTTGCAGGTTTAACGAACATCCAAGGGGAACTCTGCCCGAATTTTGAGGATCCGGAGCATCCGGGAATGGTACGATGACTCTTCAAGGAACCCTCCAGTAGCACTCCATTCCCGAGGGTGACCAACTTACTAGTACGTGATGACACCCACCAAGGTTAATTAAGGAAAAGGATATAATTTCCAAGCAAACGTTCTATAACCAAGAAAGGATTCTTTGAAACATATTCAAATGCTTCAATTATTAAAGTGACACTTACCATGAAACTGGACTTATTACCTCATGAAGCAAGACCTGTTGTCCTCTGGGGCTAGGTCGGTGTGATGGATGTTGCTCTTTTGTTGGCGATGACCGATGGTGCAAGTCAAGATGAGAGGGGCCCTGCTAGTCAATCTGGCTCTCGGCATTCCATGTCTGCTACCTGTGGGCCTCGAGACATGGTCTCCTTAGTTACCCCAAGGGGGGAGGTAACAATGTTCAAGGAGAGGCATGGTGTGGTGAAGAACACTTTCTTCGCCAAGAGGGAGTGATAGCTTTACCCATGCATCACTCAAACAGTGTTCCAACTACATCACCTTTCCTCTTCTAGCGGAGTAGACAGCGACAGCGTATAACAGCCCCCCTTCAGCAGAGCCATACAGCATTGATGAGGGTGCAGTGTGCACTAGTATTTATGGAAGAGAGAGAGATAGGGCCATATGCATGCCAAAAACATGCATTCAACATTTTCATTCCATTTCTAGTTTTAGATGCTTTTTCTATATTCATCAGTTCAGTTCTGAATCTATTTTTGTTTTATTTAGTTTTGCATGCACAAGTTAGAGGGCGTAGTTCCCTAAGTTAGTAGGGGTGCCCACGCATGTGGATTCTCAGCTCAGTGAAGGGTACAGATCTCTAGAAGGGTGCACCTTATTTTTGGTTCGATTATCCATGCAAGCTAGGTGCACTAGGGGTGGAGTTCACATTGCTAGGCACTATTGTGCATGTGACTAGATTCATTGTACCTCTCTTCTTCCTAGTCTATAGAGGAGAAGCAGGGCGCAACATTTTGTAGTTCAAGAGTTTGAATTTTGAGCGGTAGCTTTAGCTTTCTGTTTTCGGATTTAATAGAAAATCAATGATGTTGTTTAGAGTGTTCACAGCGTGTTTTCTATTTTAACTATCTGCAGTATGTGTTTGTAGGTTAAAGTACTCTATAGCAGACATTTTGATTGGCGTTTTCAGTTTTAGCAATCTGTAGTTTTAAGTTAGTTTCTAGAATGAAGAATCTGCTGACCATGGTTTGATTTTTGACAACAGAAAGTACCCAACAATAGTCCAACACAACTTAAAACAGGTAGAGATTAGGGTGATATATTATAGTATGTATTCCTTACTGTTGTTCTCATTGTTAAACTTTAGGAACAACATTGTTCCTTTCATTAACGATAGGGAAAATGATTAAAAGTTATAATTCAATAATTCAAGATCTAGTTTGGTATTGATTGGGATAGAGTTGATATTCGTGAAAGATTCATGTCTCTAACCATATTCACATCAATATCCCTTTATAAGGGTTATACACTCCTATTATATAGTCCAACAACACAAAAAAACTAATACATATGTAACTAAAAGTGGAATTTTATTTCATTCTTAGTAAATGTTCTATGGATGAACTACTATTGAGCTCCTATGGTAAATCATAAGATAACAAGAATACATTGGACTACACTTTGTGAATAAACATTTAATCTACTCAAAAAACTAATGAATACAAATGTGACTTTACATACCAAGAAAATTTCCTTCCACGTCAACAAATGCCAATAAAATGTACCAATACCAAGGAACCTGCATGTGCCAAAATATGGATCAAAACCAAGCTACAGTGGCAATTTATTAAGAAACTACATATACAAAATTCTTAACAAGTGCATAATGTTGAAGTTGAAAACAACAACAAATGAAGAAAGAGCACACACAAAGGTTTTGAAAAGTGAGTTGTCCCATTCCTTTACAAAATCAAATGTATATGATACAAAAATAATGAATTTTTTTGTAATGCCTTTTACTGCAAATTCAAAAATTTCACCTCAAACCGGAGGTTTCCTGGATCTAATCCATGTGAACTTTCAGCTTTAGGGCTGATCTGAAATACTAATTTACAGCAGCAAACAGTGGACAATACTTCACTTCACTTCAATCCAACACACTAGGCCAAGGTTGCCAGAGAATCGGAGCAAAGTGGGAGCTAGAGTGCTAGAAGCACCATTTCCTAAAAAACCCAAAAAGTAGAGTGTTCCAGGACCGTTTTTTATATAATATATATTTTTATATATTTTAATGCATTTATATACATGCAAAATGCCAACTTAGTTGCCAAATATATGAAAACATGCATATTTGTGCTACTTGTAGATGAATACGCTATTATTATGAAGTTAGAAATCTCATCATAGTAGCTTAATGATTAATCATTCGAGCATCAACCATCAAGCAGTTACAAACATAAAAAAATTTAAACCATATAATAGGAAGTAGACAAATTTATGGAATGAAATAGGCTATCCGCTTATTGTTAACATGACCAAAGAGTTATATTTACAAAATAGGCCATTTGCATAAGTTCTAAAATGATAATACAACAAAAGTATGAAGACCGAAAGGTCCTGTTATCCACCAAGTTGTACTAGTTGGATTTGATGTTGAGCTTCCAAAGACTGAGCAGTCAGATGCTCAAAATTCAGTGTTCAGAAATTCAGCGGGTCTATGAGACCACCTTTTTTCCACATTTCCATCCCTCCGAGGCATTGTAATAAATGACTTGAGCATGAAAGTTGTAAAAGACTATTGGCCACCTAAGACCTGGGCATGAGTACGTACTCTAGAGTGTTTTTTTCACTTGTTAATTATTTCTTTCCTATTAGGCGATTAATAATTTCTAAGTTTTTTCACTCAAATCTCCTCCAAAGCTTGAGTATGTGTTGGTGGTTAGGCATTGGCATGGTATAACCAAAGTCTAGTGTCTAAATGTACATGAATTCATGCTAAGTCATGTCTATTGAGTCATATGGAAATTACGCTAAGTCCCCCCTAGGATTTTTTTTAAGTTTTAGTCAATAAAATTTTTCCGTAAAACGGACAATTTTTAATGTAAAAGTCAATAAAGTCATAAAAGTGGCATCGGTTGTTGTTAGATGCCATGTTTGTGCTCGTTTTCTAAGGCATAGCACCTCCTAAACCCTTATCCCCCCTTTGTTGAGGCAAAAAAGTGATTTTAATCACTCAAAATTGAATTTTGCTCTCAAAAAGGTAAAAAAAGACATTTTAATTAAAATGCTAAAATTTAGCAAAAGTGCTAAAATTTAGCAAACATGTCGAAAACATGTTTTTCCATGTCTGGAGTTCCTGGTCTAGTTGGCGAAGCATTCCCCTAGTGAGTGTTGATTTTTCAATAGGCAAGGTTAAGCATGAAGTTCATTCCATTTTATCCTTTTACTTAAACCATAACCAATTATGTTGCAGCAGCCAAGATCACAAGAAGAAACACCATGCACAAGAACACAAGAAGTATCCTGGGAAACCCTTCTCAACAAGGGAAGAAAACCCAGCCAAATCCTTTGCTATATTCTTCAAGAGAAAGACCTTCACCACCAAGAAAACTTAGCACACATGAGGGTGCTTGCAAACCCTAGAAGACTAGCGCCCAAGAGAGGTGCGTACTTTTCCCAAGATGTATTTGCTGAAATTTCCAAACACGCACAAAAGATATCATTCCTCAATGGGGAATCTACCTTTACTTATATTAGACTTGACGTGTCAACAGAAGTGTCTATTGGCACAACAGGGCCGACCTCTCTAACTCACAATATAATTAATAATAACCAGATTAATTATCTTTTACATTAATTATCAATTACATTAAGGTGGGGCCGACCTGTATCCTTTATATTACAATTAGGGTTACAGGCAGGTCTGACTCTTGAACAATATAGCAAGGGATCTCATACACACACTACTGCTCAGCCACTAGGGGCACATCCATAGGGATGTTCATATCTCTGTCTCACTGCATTACACAGAAGAACCACTCTCACTAGTGCTCAGCCACTAGGATCACATTCACCTGTGCTCGTCCACAGGCACGTCCACTCAACAAATCTTCTTTCCCACTGCATTACACAGGAGAGTCATTTGGAGTTCATCATCTCAACTCTCTGCTCAGAGGAGGCTAATACATCATCTTCATCTATGTCTCATGACAATGCACCCAGCTCTATGGGAATTCACACGTTCACCTTGTGCTCAGCCACAAGCACGTCCAACTCTGCAGATCTCCTTTCTCACTGCATTACACAGGAGAATCATCTGGAGTTCTTCTCAACTCTCTGTAAGGAGGAGGCCATCTCTACGTTCCAGCTATGTCTCAGATAGGAACCACATTCCCATCTCAGGGGCCCTCTCTCAGGTCGACTCAATCTGTCTGTGTCCTGGAGAATGTCTCACGCAGTTGTAATCATCAACAGTGAGGGCACCTAGTTTGAGTGACATGGCAAGAGGGAGGAGATCCCAAAGAGGCTAGGCGCACCTCCTCCTCTAGTTAGTGCACTAGCAAAGAGGGACGCTAATCCCTATGCTCAACTCATCCTCACCCTCACCTACCACTCCACTACAACTCGCCCTCACCCTCACTTCACTCCTACACACCCTCACATCGCTCCACTCCACCTACCACTCACTCCACTCATCCCCCAGCTTACTAGTGCACATCTCCTCTTCTCCCATGCGCCATCACTTAGGAAACTTCACCCAGAAATGTATAAAGCAAGCTCGACCCTCCTCCTTTGAGTCAGTTGGAGCTTGGGCGACTTGCTGCTATTGTAATATTCTTTCATATTTGGAATTCAAGAGACTTTGGAGGTCAAATTGGTGACTTGGTAATGTGTGGATGCTTGTAACTATGAGGTGATATTATTTCATATTTCTTGATTTAATATCGTGGTTTAAATTGGCTTTGTAAAGGTATTGTTGCTTACTTGGATAGGAATACTAAGCTTGTTTGATTAGTAATCCATATTGTTTATCTATTAGCGAGATTTTCAATGTATTTTTCGTTTTGCTTAACTAATCATATATTGAAGTCTCTCTTGTAGGTGGCATCGTTTTCTAACCCTTTGTTTTGCAAGGAATTGAAGTGATTGATGCTTTATTTGGAGATTAGGAGGATCTAGGTTGATTCTTCTATTTCTTCAAGACATTTGAAGAAGATCCCTCTACATTTCACCAAAGAAGAACCCCATCGCCCAAAGACATTCCAAGCACAAGCTTGCTTTCTTCTCCTCTCTCTTTCATTTCTAAAAAAATCATTTGGTTACTTTCTTGCATTTGCTATCATAGATCTAGGTTTTCTTTTCAAGTTAGACTTAGTTTCTATTATTGCATGCAAATAGGATTAGATCTAGTTTCATTTATCTTTCAATCAAAATATTAGATCTAGTTTTATTCTTGCAATTTTCTGAAATTTATTGCCTAATCTCAAGATAGAAAGTTGCTTATGTTTTGCATTTTATATCTAGCCAATTAGAAGTTTTATGTTGCTGTTTTAGGACAGCCAACAAAAAAGCATCTAAGAGGGCTTAGTTAGCCTCATCTAAAGTCTCTAAAAACCCCAAAAAAATTAGCATTCTTGCATGAGAAAATTTAATCAAGTTTGCTCATCCTTTTTTTACCTTTTTATATTGTTTTCTATCATAATCTAATCTTTTTCATTTGCTGGTTTTTAGCAGGTCCGTCACAAAACAAAGGGGAACTTTGACGATTTTGAAGCAAAACTAAAGATTTTCTACCCCAAGTTGGACCTATTATCCACCAGTTTGCACAAGCTGGATTTCCTGATGAGCCGCCAAAGATTGAGCAATCAGTGCTCATATGACAAAGTTCAGAGTTCAGTCGGTCTTTCAAAAGACCACCTTTTTCCGCATTTCCACCATTGTAATAAATGACCTGAGTATGAAATATTGTAAAAAGTTATTGGCCACCTAAGACCTAGGTACGAGCATGTACTCTAGACTGTTTTTTTTCACTTGTTAATTATTTTTTGCCTACCTTTGTGGGTGATTAATAATTTCTAAGTTTTTTCACTCAACAGACTAACTCCAAAGCTGGAGTATGTGCTGGTGGTTAGGCCTTGGCATGGTATAACCAATGCCTAGTGTCTGAATGTATATGAATTCATACTAGGTCATCTTGATTGAGTCATATGGAAATTGCGGTTAGGTTTGATAGGTTTTTTTAATGTTTTAGTGAAAAAATAAAATTCTCGCAAAAAATGGAATTTTTTAATTGTAAAGCAATAAGATGTAAAAATATGGCATCAAACATCATCATATGCCATATTTGTGGTCGTTTTCCATTCCAGAGTACCATGTAAACCCCTATTTCCCTTCTTTCGAGGCAAAAAACTGATTATTTTCACTAAAAAATGAAATTTACTCGAAAAATACGGAAAAGGGGTAATTTAATTAAATCCCTATTTTTTAGGGAAACTGGGGAACATGTCAGAAACATGTTTTTTCCTTGTCCCCAGTTGACTGAAGGCCAAGGCGAGTTAAGCAAAGGGTAAGGCGACTTCACTGAGGGTGACATGGACGTGGAGGAGATCCCAATGAAGGGACTCGACCCCACTTGTAGAGTTGGCGCATTTAGGAGGGGTGGCGCACATCCCAAGGCTGCCACACCCACTCCCACTACCACTCACTCGAGTTCCATTCCCCTTCACTCTCGCGCTGACTTGTCTTCTAGGGTTATTAGCCAACTCATTAGGGTTTCTTCTTGCTTCCTGGAATATTCTATTCTCATCAGGTTTACACCTAGAGGTAAATACCTCCTACAGCTACCATAATATCAACACTCCCTCCTAGCTAGGGAGGTATTGAAGGTAATGGTCTTCAGCACAAACATACCATTCACCCGGCAGCATCAACATAGTCATATAGACTATCTCATGACTAGATCATGAACACCATCATCACTATCAGTGTCATTAGCTGCATCATCTCTTGAAACCATACTCCATCTGAGTAATCAGACATGATGCTGGATAAGTCACTCACTCCAAAAAGTGACACAAGAGCCATTCTTCTAATCCGGACATATGTCCTAGAAGAATAAATGTCCTGAACCATTTTCCATCTGAGAAATCTTTGTCCAATGATCATCCATATATTTCCAACAACACTGATAGTCTTCAAGGTAATCGGAACAATGTCATTCAATAGAACACAACTGTGTCTATCCATAGTAGTACACAACTACAATCCAGTGGTACACTACCACACCAAGTAGCACACAGATACTTGATCAATGATGTATAGTCACAATCAGTGGAACACATCCACCACAGTAGCATACATCTACTCTCTAGAGACATACAGTCTCCATAACAATCATCTGATATCAACCTGCACAGAAAACATTGTTATGATATAAACCGAATCATCTGGGCCATTCTTCCACTCACATCTGTGAGATCTGGAAGAGCATCTTCCCTCAGAAGGTCAAACATCAATGATGAGCTATCTGGACTATTCTTCTCAAGCAAGGAAGAATAACTGTCCCGATTTCTGAGCCTAGACCATTCCCTATCCTGGGCCATTCCTCCAGCACTAAACAAAGTGCAACCTGGAGAGAATGAGTCTGCCCTAGGGAAAGCCTGTCCTTGATTGTTGAACCTGGACCATTCACCTATCTGGGCCATTGCTCCAGCACTAAACAAAGTGCAACCTGGAGAGAATGAATCTGCCCTAGGGAATGACTGTCCGGACCATTTCCTAAGGAAATGACTGTCCTGCACCAACCTCCAAAATGGACCATTCTTCGAAACTACTCGCAACTGTGAGCTTCGAAAGAATGACTGTCCGACGAGGCGGACCAGTCTTCTTGACCACTACTAAGAGTGACCGTCAAGAAGAGAGATTGTCCTAGACCATTCCCCATGTTAACCACAATGGGAAATCGTTGCCTATGGTACATCAGCAATCCATTGAACCATTTTCATTACGAAAATGACCATTCGATCTAGACCATTTTCCCAACTGGAAAATGCATGTCTGTCAGAAATCTCAAACCACTTTCCGAACTGGAAAGGAACTACCCATCCTGGACCATTTTTCGAACTGAAAAATGACTGTCCATATATCAATAACACATCAGTGCTCCCTCCCAACCTGGGAGTCATCTCTTCCTTTTTCAATAAGGAAGTCGTCTCCACGAGCTCCAACTTGAGTACACAAACTCTTTCATCTTGGATAGAGGCTTTACCAAAATGTCTACTTATCTACTCATCTGTGGAGATATAGATATTGGAGAACCACTTTCTCTTTTCTGGACAAGCGGAGAATGTAATGCTTGATCTCAAATGTGCTTCGGTCTTTCTGGAACACTGGTTTTCTTTGGAGGCTTCATATAGCTCTGATCAATAAAGTATATCATTGTTGGATTCATCTTTGTTTCCTGCTAGCTCATAACACCGTGGCAAGGGTTAAACTGGAACATATCCAAGTGGTACTTCTTCTGCCATCATGAGAGTTTGTCATGGATTAGCAATCCATCATCCTGAGCTTCTGAGTAACCATTCTGATACAATATCTCTGTTATAGAAAATCTTCACCACGCTTCTGCTGTGCATTGGAGGTTCTCCACCAAGTTGTCTTCTTCCATCTGCATACAAGGGTCTCTTTCTGGTATACCTCAAAGCCTTGAGGTTGCTCTACATACGCTCTTTGTTCAATTATTCTGGAGAACAGTCTTTGCATTCATCTGATGTCAATTCCAACCCATGGATATTGCGGACGATATAATGGCTCATGTAGGGGTATATTTGGTTTACTGGAACAAGCAATCATCATAGTCTTCTCCCTCCATCTTGGCGAACCTCTAGTTCTGGATCTCGCAATGCTTACATTCATGAGTCTTCCATACATTGTTCTTCATCACAACTTTCAGTTCTTCTACTTGATTGCTTTTAGTGAGTTCAGATCAGGCTGGTAGTCTTGTGATTCTCGATACAATGACTGGTTGTTCTGGCTTTTCTTTCTTTCTTGGAATCTACATTTTCTTCTTCATGTTTCTTTTTAGCTCTTTGGTCCATGGAGTTTTCTATAGATTCCATGCCCTAAAGATTCCAACTTCTTCCTTTCATCATAGGATCATGGATGTGGATGGACAACCAGGGATACTTTAAGGCTTCTTTTCGAAGAAGACTTCTTCTAAAGTCATATTTAACACGTACTGCCTTTTCATGGTTGTTACCATAGATATACTTCATCATATTTAATGGATCATAGGATTAGCTCCCTCCTAATCCTTGCTTCATGTATGAGTGCATGTTTTTCTTTTGGAAGTATATAATCGGCTCCCTCCATCTAACATAATCCA
>ML789057.1:344029-354567 GCA_009831015.1 Picea engelmannii | reverse complement strand
CTCTGTAGATATTAAACAGCATGTATAGCACTTACAGAAAGTATATGATTTGGTCTTTAAGCATGGACTTGTTCTGAGCAAGTCAAAGAGATGTTGGGCTCAGACAAGAATTGAATACCTTGGTCTTATTCTATCACAGGGAACTATTGAGCTCCAAGACCATGTGTTAAAAAAGTTAGCAGAATTTCCAGATGAGATTCTGGATAATAAACAATTGCAGAGATTTTTGGGTTGTCTAAATTACATTAGGCAATTCTATGAAAATCGGGCAAAGGATGTAAGACTCCTGCAGAAAAGACTAAGCAAATCCTTGCCATGGAATTACAAGATGACCCAGGCTGTACAAATAATAAAGCAAAAGATCCAGCATCTTCCCAGTCTACATCTTCCTGATCTAAGTATGAAATTAATATTAGAAACAGATGCCTCTCATGAAACTTGGGCTACAGTTCTGTTACAGAAAAATGGACCTAGATTAGAAGAAGTATGCTTATATTCTTCTGGGTGCTTCAAAGATGCAGAAGCCAACTACCCATCCTCTCATAAAGAAATTCTAGCTGTAAAAAATGGAATCAAAAAGTATAGAATGTTTCTTAAGCCTGTCCATTTCATAGTTAGAACTGATTTGAAACATATGAAGGGTATGTTGACTAATCACAGATTGCTGGAACAGGGAAATAACAGGGTACTGCGTTGGAGTCTCTGGTTAGAAGGTTATGATTTTGACATTGAGTATAAACCAGGGAAAGAAAATTGTATTGCAGACCTGTTAACCAGAGAAGCTTCTCCTACTAAGCAGCAAAGAAAAGATTTAAAATGGATTCATCCTCCATGAATGCCATATCTCGAGAAGCTCCACCAGGATTCAAATGGATTCTGGTTTGTTCAGATTGTAAATATTGTCTTTGTTTTGATTGTCTAGCCTGCTGTATTAAAAATAGCCCAGCTTGTTTCAATATATTAGATGCTTGGGTTGCAAATACTTGTGGATTAGTTTCTTACAGCAACTATTTCAGAGAACAAAGAGATCTTTTCAGAGGAATTATGACTGGTGGTCCGCATCAAGGACAGGTGTATATATGCCTGTATTCTCCATACATTACCTACACTGATTATTGCATGATCCTTCATCAAATTAAATATGATGGATGTGTATGGATCACTTTCGAGTGTGATTTGTTTAAAGACCAGTATTATTCCTGGTCAGGATGGCTTTATCTATTGTTCTGGCTTTACTGTCCCAGAGATTCTGATTTCTTTAACCAGACAGATAGAGATGCTTTCAAGATTTGGATTCATGCAGAAGTTTGCGAAGCTGCCCAACATGAAGCATGGTTAGTGTTCAGTTTAAGTTTCATGACAAGCAGTTTGACCCATGCTCCAAGTTCTTCTTCTGCTGGTCCTTGTTATAAAATTACCAGCCAATTTTATGGTTCCAGATGTGTTCCAGAGGATGAACTGATCAAAGCAATGCAAGGATCTCCCTTTTATGAATCTTTTAGCAGCATGCCTCCTTTCTCCGCAGATCACAGTTCTCCTCCATCCAGTCATGATTATGATAGCGACAACTTTTCCTTTGATTCTGTTGTTGAATATAATATTAATAATATAATGGAAGCGTGATGGACCCATATGTCCATTATTGTATAAAAGTTTGTCTGCCACTTTGAAAAAGATTTGTAATAATTCATGTCTATTGGGCCGACAGTGGTGTCCCGACGGTTCGTGGGTTCCGTAAACTCCACAATGTAAGAATAATTACTTTAGTCTATATCAAAGTACTAAAGTAAATAAGGAGTCATCCATAAAAGCTTTGATGGGTCCCCATATGGCCGAGCCTCTAAGGGACGAGATAACAACTGTAGTCCACAGTTGCCCCATCATGTGATTATGGAATATCTTTATGACTGGCAGTTGCCCGTAGCATATTACCGGGAACCTGCTAAGAAAGCTATAAATAAAGGGCCTCACCTTATAGTTATCCATTCGAAAATTTTGGATTCGAAATTTGGAGAGTCCAGAGAGAGGTCTAAGTCCGAGTCGAGCGGTGTGTATGCTCTTTGCTTCTCTTGCCTTCGGGATCCTGAGTTAGCAAATCGAAAACACTGATCTCATTTGTAAAGAGTCTGTAAAATTGTGATCCTGTCCGCAGTATATATGTGCCCTCTGGTGAATTTGGTATCAGAGCCTGTGATGTCTGTAATGTCTGTCATGTTTGTAGAGGTAGTATTTGCCTAAGCAGTGTGCCAGAAGCCTGGTTGTTCATATGCCTTCGGGAAAGGATAGATGCCTGAATGCCCTGCTCTTCTGAGCAAATATATCTCGACACTGTCTGTGTCTGTGTCTGTAATATATTATCATGCCTCCTGCATGAATATTGTAAGAGATCGACAGATTAATACAAAGAGCTTTGAAGTTTAGTTGTTCAAAAAAAAAACGTCCCAGGTCACCGGGGACGTCTCCCCTGGGCCTTACCTCCCTAAAGAGAAAGAACCTCCCCATCGTGGTGACATTGGGTGGGATAGGTTCTTGTTACGCCAGTTTGGCCTCCTACTTTATAGCCTTTCTTCCCAGCTACAAACTGTGCGATAACAGGCCACATACATCTGAGTGGTTGAGCTCCAAGATTCCTTCTGCTTTATTGTGGCTCTTCGGGAAAGGATTCTTTATGTTCTTTCCTTGTGCACATCCCTTGCACACACCTTCATGATCAACCTTGAATTCTGGTAGACCTGTAACTACCCTGCTTACATATGGTAAGGCTTTGTASTTGATGTGAGCTAGTCTTTTATGCCAAAATTCACATGGACTCTCAGTAGAGTGAGTCAAGGTTGCATCTGAGTGACCTTTTAACTTGTACARGCCACCTTCTTTTGTTCCAATGACAATTGCATCTTCTATGGTTTTTCCTTTAGGCCACATAAGAACTTCACCATCTATGMATGCAACCCTGAAACCTTTCTTATCTAAAGYTGAGATAGAAAGTAAGTTCTTTGTCAAACCTGGTACATATAGTACATCCTTCATCTTCATTGGGGTCCCTGAATCAAGTTTGTAAGTGGATTCTCCCACTCTTTTGATAGGGTACTGGTAATCATCTCTGAGTATAACTTTCTGGGGAAACTTCTTTTCTGTAAGGCTAGAGAGAATGTCTCTCTGACCTGTCATGTGCTTAGATGCACCATTGTCTATGAGCCAAGTATCCTCTCCAAGTGACACAGATCCTGAGAGGGCGGAAAATAAGACAGTCTTCAATCTCTTCTTTAGTCAACTTTGTAGGAGGCTCATCATCTTCAACTGCATGGGCATGATGTCTTTTGTTATTTCTCTTCTTGTATTCTTCTCTTCTAGCTGGACAATTCTTAGCAATATGTCCCATCTTATCACACTGATAACATTGATAAGAGGAGAAATATTTTTCTCTTCTTTGTCCTTTCTGAAATTTCTGGAATCTCCTTGGAGGGTGAGATTCTTTATGGAAGTGGGTGAATCTCTTTGGGGAAGGAGATTCCTTATGTAGGTTGGTCTCCTTCTGGAAGTGAGACCTTTTCTTTCCTCCTTTAGCATGAGCAGCTAGGGCTTGGTATTCATCCCTTAATAGTACTGCTTCTAGGTTAGCTACTCTTGCTTCTTCTTGAACACATTCTTCCCAAAAACTGTCAAATTGTAGTTTCTCCTTTCTAGCACAAACAGTTTGGATGAAGGCATCCCAAGGTCTTGTGAGACCATTTAGAGTTGTCATGATGAGTTCATCTTCATCCAACTTATCTCCAATTGCTTCTAGAGTAACCCTAGAGAAATAGTCTTGAACTGGTTCTCCTTTCTGCATTTTTGTATTCTTGAGTTGGGTTCTCAAGTTCATCTTCCAGTTAATGTTCTTTCCTTCATACATTCTGGTTAGGGCATCAAACATTTCTTTTGGAGTATTCTTTGAAGACACTTAAGGAATCAAGTGATCTTTAATAGAGTCTGCAATGATTCTTTTGGCCCTAACCATATCCTTCTTGCTTTAGCTGCATCTTCTGCGGGTTCTGGTACATTTTCCTTTATGAATTTTGCAAGATCATTCTCTTCAAGAATGAGTGCAATCCTATACTTCCAAGCACGGAAGTTTTCCACACCTTCTAACTTGTCAACAAGCTTGGTGTTTGCAGACATTTTGACCCGAAGCTGGGAAAATTACCAAAAATTGAATGTGCTTAGAAATTGAATTTGAACTTACCAAGAGGTGCGTTGGGTTGAGGCGAGTAGGCTGGTGCAGTTTGTTTTCAGAAAATCCAAATTTTACCCCTTGAAACTGAGCCTGCGCAAATCTGGACTGGTACTTCTGATACTGGTTCTGGTTTCCTGGTTTTCAGGTACCAGTCAAAACTAGGGTTTCACTTTCCAGAGGCTTTGGCCACTGAAAAGTTGTGCTCAAGTTGCCAATGAGTTCGCTAGGCTAGGGCACACTTCCCTAGATGGCTTTTAGTCAGAAATTCTCTTCCAATAAAATGCCCTAATTTTCTTGTACGGCAACAGTGACGTTTTTGGTTACCCAGTGAAAGGTGCTCTATTCAGTCAAGCTTTGATACCATGTTAAATTTAGAGTTGTTATTAAGTTCTTTTCAATTTACTAGACAATAATAGCATAAGCAGGATCACTAAGAGAAACACAATCATAAGGTACACAACATTTTATCCTGGGAAACCCTCATAGGGGGGAAAACCCAGCAAAAACTTCCTTAATATAGATTGCCAATACAATGCCAAGACCAAAGCCCAAAACACTAGAGAATATCCAAGACTGAGCAATGTGCCTCTCTCTCCTTCTTGCAACTGCAGCTACCTCTAAACTTGCACACTAGATGAGTGACTTGAGTGAGAGTGAATGAATGAGTCGCCTTCCTCTCTTATTTATACTAGCTGAGGGGCGCTAGGGTTGTCTCTTCATCAAGCAGGGTCGACTTCTTCAACTAGTGGTTAAAACCACTTTAATAAGCCCTAGGGGGCGACTTCTCAAATACCACCATTTAATTAGGGTTTGACCAATCCACAAAAGGGGATTTGGTCATACATAAGTCCCGACATGATCAATCCACAAAAGCGGATTTGATCTACATGATAATAACTCAATAATTAGAATATTCTTCGCAATTACAATATTTCAACAGATGCTACGGTGGCAAATCTGTGGAGATGGAGATTATCGCCGATGGATGTTGGAGGAGAAACTCACGATTTGGTGGCGAGCAAATCTATGGAGATGGAGATTATCGCCGATGGATGTTGGAGGAGAGACTCACGATTTGGCGGTGAGCTCGGAACCCACACGTCCTTGAACTGCTTTGCCAGTGGTGCAGTTTTTTTTTGTTGGTATGTGGTGTTATGTTTTTTAACCCACAAGAGTGATTGGGCTCCTAATCTGCTACGCGTTTTTCTTGAGCTGGCAGATGGACTAACAAAATAGTAGACTTCTCTGTCGATACCCTGTCGCTCTTGCATCCACTGAGTATGAGTTGTAGTAGGGAAAACGCACAAGCATAGGCATCATGACCAGATTCCTTCTTTTGGACAATCTGCTAGGCTGGATTGTTGCCTCGACTTTGTCTCCAGGTGGGCAAGACATGGTAATGCTCAGGAGAGTCGCGGAGCGAAAGAAGAAGCTGGGGAAGTGCAAGACGTACTATGTGTGTGCAGATTGTGGAGTCGTCCAGCCACTGGTGGGGTCGTTGTCCATCCTACAAAAAAGCTAATACCATGAAACGTTATACTTAAGACTCAACGTCGGGTGGGTTGTTTGGAGGAGGGCCAGTTTTTGGCTTTGGTTGGCCAACAATCAAATTCTGCCAGAAGAAGCATAAATTTAATCTAAGAAAAGCTCGAGCATGAGGAAAGTTCAATCAGTTTTGAAGAATGCATGTAAAGTGTTTGACGGAATGCTTAACTGAGTCAGAATGAGTTGTTGGAGGAGGCAGAGTTGGAGCTTGCAGTGATGGTGGCATGTCAAGCATGGAAGAGAAGGTTTCGAATACAAAATTCAAGGTGGAGTTATTACATGTAAATGGGCATACGCCTGTAAGACCTGGTTAGGCATGCATACCCCAGGTTTGAAAGTCACCGGTAAAGTCTAGACGACCTAGGTGATAGGGGGAGCATGCGGTATTCCCGGATACCCTATCTTTGAGGGAAGTTTGGCTAGTTTTGGTCATGGGGGGAATTTAGGTCAAGGGTCGTGGTTTCGAGCACCTGTGTTTTAGTAGCTCGTGTTTCTTTAGAGCCCATGGATTGCATACTCCATTGACATTAGCCTAGAGGTGAGAGGTGAAGCCTCACTTGGCTGGCTTGGCCGGATTCAGTGAAGGACGTGCATCTTTGTTGGTTATGGTGATGGAGTTAAGGGATGTAGATTGTGGGATCCTACTAACCACAAATCACCATTAGCAGAGATGTATACATGGAATAATCAGGAGTTGTTCAAGATCGCAAAGGGAGATTTGTTTGCAAACTCATGAAGTCATTGTATGGCTTGAAGCTCGGGCAGGCAATAGTACAAGATGTGTGATTCCTTCATGGTGAGCCAAAGTTTCTTAATAAGTGGGTATGATCATTGCATTTATGGCATATTCATTATCTTGATGTTATGTTGATGATATGCTTGTTGCAAGCAAAGCATGGTTGAGATAAACAGGTTAAAGGATCAGTTGGCCAGGATGTTTCAAATGAAGGATTTAAGAGCAGCAAAACAAATCTTGGGCAAACAGAGATGGAAAAGAGTAAGTTGAGGTTGTCACTGATGAGGTTCAGTATGAACTTTGTGAAACCAATAAATATCCCTTTAGCTTTCCATTGTAAGCGTTCTTCAAGTTTATGACCTGATAGTAAGGAAGAAAAGGATTATGTCTTGTGTACCTTATGCAAATGCAATAGGAAGTTTGATATTGTGATGGGAATGTTCAAATATTTCACATGCAGTTGGGGTTGTCAGTAGACACATGGAAAAACCAGGTAAAGAGCATGGAAATGGGTGCTTCAGTATCTGAGAAGCATGAGTATCACCTACAGTGATTGCAGCGATTTAGTTTGTGGTTGTGTTGATTCAGTGGAGGTGGAGCGGCCCATACCAGAGCAAACTGTGCAGACATGTTAATGCAAACAATGTTGTTAGAGAAGCTACAGTGGTGTTTGTCATATCTTGGCTTGCAGTAAGGTGATGTTTGATTCGTTGGGCAAGGTATCAAGAAATTGTTGTCAAAGTGGAGATTGTTGGGTTGTGACAACACATACCCTTGTCGTTACATCCGTTTGGAGGTTTCTCAAGCGTTTGGCCTTCCAAATGCCTGGAAATGCTTGAGATCTCTCTTGTGTAAATGTAGAAGCCCGGGAGGAGCTTCTTGAGATTAATGTAACCATTTCTCCTTTGGATGAGCATTAATTGAATATCATTCCCCCATTTCTATTTGTTTTTGTCCCGTGTGTGTATGTTATTTCTTCATGTCTCTGGTTGATTAACTTTTGATTGCAGGCCGCCCGATCCCAACATTTTATTTAGTAAATATGCTTAAGAAGTTTATTACAACAACGCATTTTCTAGGAAATAAATTGTCAAGTGTTGAGTTGCTAAAAATTTAACATGGTATTAGAACCGAGACTCTGAAAAGGAAACCAGGTTGCACAGATCCCGGTTTTTTCTGTAGGGCAACAACGAGATTGTGCAGATTGCACAGGAAAAGAAAAAATATATATATAATAAAAAAAGGGAGACTTGCAGCAGTCGTACAATCATGTGAACCGCAAAGTTGATGTACATCCATACAACCGCACAGAGCAGCGGGCAAGAGCTGTAGTTGAACAGCCGCATGTAGGATCGAGCCGCATGTGCTAGAGACGAGGGAACAGGGGCTACAAAGATATCGCGGGCCTAAGGAGAAGGGTTGCAAGGCAGCTGCAATAGCAACCGTGGAGCAGCCCACGAACCGTCGATCATAGGGAGTAGTTGCCACAACCGTGGGTAGTCGTCAATAGCAAGAAGCAGTCGCCAGGGCAGAGGGCAGTTGCAAGAGACTTGACCAAACTGTAGAGGGCATGGGCAAGGGGTCTAAGCAGCAAGCAGTAGGTCTAAGCAGCGGGCAGCAGGTCAGGCAGCGGGCAGCAGGTCAGGCAGCGAGCAGCAAAATTTCGGGCAGGGATCCGGGTAGCAGAAAATTTATGTGTTGGGTGGCTTGTTGTGCAGTGGCAGAATTCCGAATAAGGATCCGGGCAGCCAGTAAAGGAGATCTCAAATAGGTGAAGAAGGACCTTCATCTAGAGATCTAGGCCACAAGAGAACACATAAGAGCAAAGAAGGACTTTTCGTCATGTACTTGAGTCATCCACTTGATGCGCAAAAGGACTTTTGTTCAAGTGCTTGAGTCATGAAGGACTGTGACTCAAGGGGATCTTGGATGGGTGAAGAAGGACCTTCATCTAGAGATCAGCTCAAGGGATAACAGATCTATTGAAGTCGGTGACTCATAGATAGAGCAAAGAAGGACTATTTGCTCGAGGAGATCTTAGCAAGGGGTGAAGAAGGACTTTCACCTAGAGATCTGTTCAATCCAAAGGAGAAGAGAAGTAGTCAGGGAAGCAACAGATAGATATCATAACAAGGACAAATCTGGGTAGATCAGAGTATCAGATCTGAACCGCAGAAGCCGCAGGAGGCTGCAGGAGTTGGTTGTATTCCTTCTTTTCTCAGTGGACAAAAAATATGACAGGGACACATGAGTTGTTCACCAGTTTGTCAAAGGAGTTGGATTTGCATGTCGAGCTTGGAACCAATGACAAGTGTGGTGTAGAGGGAGTTGGGACAGTCAAGTTTCAACTGGATTCAGGAGGTTCTCTGGAGGTGGCAAATGTGTTGTATGTTCCGGAGCTCAAAATGAAGTTGCTCTCAATTTCGGCAATGGAGGACAGGGGATACACCATCTCTTTCGAGGATGGTCGGGTTCTTGTTTGAGCGAAAGGATCTGATCTAAACTCGGCTCGAGTTCTTAGTTTCAGAGAGGGCAAGGTATATAGGTTGCAGGGCAAGCCTGTAGGTAGATCCAAGGGGATCTTGGATCATGCATCGATGTCAATGGCAAAGGACGAGGAGCAGGAGGCTCCAAAGGGTGAGCAAAGTTCACAGAGTTCTAATGTGGGGAGTCAACATTCAGATGGGAAGAGGGATTTAGCCCCTTCCAGTTATGTCAAGAGACCCACTTGGTACGAGTTGACATTGATGGATGCTCAGGAGCATGAGGAGGCTCCTAGGAGCACATTGAGGGAGAGCAAGCCCTCGATGAAGTTTCCAAACTTCAAGGCACTGATATGTTACGTCATTGAGGAGGCAGCAGTTCAGCAGGAGCAGCAGGATGTCTTAGTACACGATGATGTGTGACGACATTGTGCCAGGGTTGTAGGAAGAACCAATTCCAGGTGGCTCTTCGAGAAGTACCTTCCTAGCTAAGAGGGAGTGTTGATGTTTGTAGCATCGAACAAGTACTTCCACATTGGTTTTGTGTCTAACATGTGGAAGTCATCATTAATACCTCTCAAGACTTAGGAAATTCACTTTATTAAAGTAATTATTAAAGTGAATGTCTTTTGATAATTACTTGAGTTTAATTTGATTAAATTCCTAAGTTTTTGGCATTAGTGAATTAAATTAAATCCTAGCCATTGATGTAAAGTGTTGGTGAGATCTAATCTCGGCCATTGATCAGTTTAGAGATCTAAGGTTTTGGATTTAGGGTAAACTCAACATTATAAAAGGAAGCTAAGGTGAGAGAAGGAGACACACGGAGTGAGATAGTGAGATCTCATTGATTGGGTGGAGAAGAACATTCATCCAAGTGTGCAGGGGAAGGTCCGAGGAAGGGAGCAAGGGGCAGCAAAAGAGTAGCGGCCAACAAGTGTTAGAATTAGGGAAATAAAACGAAATTATCCTTTTTCAAAAATTATGTAACTAAGATCAGCAAGTACACATTAATTTTAAGTAGATCTGAACTTCAAACTATTTAGATCTAAACTAGAAAAATATTTCTAGACATGTACAGTAGATAGATCTATGCTTTAAACAATTCTGAGTAAGCAAATCAAATTCTAAGTCAGATATGAACTAGAAAATATTTCAGAACATGTACAGTAGATAGAAAAACAATTCTAAGTAAGCAAATCAAACTCTGAGTCAGATCTGAACTAGAAAATATATATTAGAGTTTGCACAGTAGATAGATCTAGACTAGGCAAGCATTTCTGAGTTTGTTCAATAGTTAAATTTGATTTAAAGAATAATATCAAAATATACTAGTCAATAGATCTAAGCAATGCAAGAACTGTAAACAACAACTTACCTTTTGATTTCCTTACCTCTGTAGAATGAAGAGGAGCATAACTCATATGAGAGATAATAATCCACTTTAGTATGCTCAGATAAGTCTAAGTGTCATGGATATGCCTCAAGGGTCAGATCTCTATCAAGAGAAGTAAAGGACTGTCAAACCACCATCAAAAACTCACACCCAAAACCCTACACA
>ML789057.1:307302-329499 GCA_009831015.1 Picea engelmannii | reverse complement strand
AGAGCCTGATTTTGATGACCTATTCAGAAAGCCTTGTTTTTGGATACAAGTAATCCTTGACTTATGAATTCGAGACGAAGAATCTGAGTATGATGCACTACTTCTTGGGACAAGAAGTATGACAGAGGACCAATGAGATTTTCCTGAGATAAGGAAAATATACAATGAAAATATTAAAGAAGTTCAAGAATGACATAATGCAAAATCCACCGTGATGAATTTAAAAGAAGAAGATTGATGATGATTCAGACAAGACTAATCCACAACTGATTGGATCACTAATGTATCTGGTTAACACCAGACTTGATTCATGCTATGCAGTGAATGTACTTAGTCAATTCATGAGTCAATCGAGACAGACTCACTGGATAGCAGTAAAGCATGTATTGAGATATATACGAGGCACAATTGGATATGGCTTGAGATATGCCTCCAGTGTGAACTTGATTTTGCAGGATATGGCGATTCAGATTGAGCAGAAAGTACAGTGGACTAGAAGAGCACATCCAGTTGATGTTCTACTGTAAAGTTTTCCATGGTTTCCTAATGCAGCAGGAAACAAAACTCTGTGGCCTTAAGTAAAACAGAGGCAGAGTATATAGCAGTGAATGTGCGAAGAAATGTGGCTTCACAAGCTTCTGACAGATTTACTTGACCATGAGATGGATCCTATGATGGTAACCAAGAGTCGTGTGTAAAGCTCCTTGAGAACCCAGTGTTTCCTGATGGAACGAAACACGATGAGATGAAATATCCTTATATCATAGATATGATGCAGAGGAAAATCATACACATGCAGTACCTTCCTACACATGAGCAGATTACAGACATATTCACCAGACTAACTTAGTGAAGAATGACTTCCTAGTTGAGAGGGAGTATTGATGACTTGAGCCAAAACAAAATTCATAGTACATCCATGTGAGACTTGGCATGATGAAGAATGACTCCCTAGCTAAGAGGGACTGTTGATGAATGCAGCTATGTGAGACATTCTCCAGCTTACAAACCTGTGAGATGTGGATCATTGCAACTATGTGAGTCTTTCTCTCAGCTTACAAACCTGAGAGAAATCCATTAAGAAGGGTACGTGGTTCCTGCCTGAGACAGAGCTAGGAACGTAGACATGACCTCCTCCATTCAGATTGAGAAGAACTCCAGATGATTATCCAGTGGGAAAGGCGATCTGTTGAGTTAGACGTGCCTGTGGCTGAGCACAAGGTGAACGTGTGAAATCCCAAAGTGTTGGGTGCATCGTCATGTGAATAGAAATGAAGATGATGTATTAGCCTCCTTTGAGCAACAGAGTTGACAAGAGGACTCCAAATGATTCTCCTGTGTGAGGCAGTGGGAAAGAAGATCTGTAGAGTGGACGTGCATGTGGACGAGCACAAGTGAATGTGTGAAGATTTGGTTCTTTTATGTAATGCAGTGAACTAGAGATATGACATCCCTATGGATGTGCCCCTAGTGGATGACCACTAGTGGGTGTATCATATCCTTTGCTATATATTGTTCAAGAGTCAGACCTGCCTATAACCCTAATTGTTATGTAAAGGGTACAGGTCGACCCCACCTTAATGTGATTAATAATAAATGTAAAAGATAATTAATCTAGTTAATAATAATAATAATAATAATGTGACTTAGAGAGGTCGGCCCTGTTGAGCCAATAGACACTTCTGTTCATAGGACAAGTCTAATATAAGTAAAGGAAGATTCCCCATTGTGGAATCACATCTTTCATCTGAAGTTTGGAAATTTCAGCAAGTACACTTATTTGGGAAAAGGGCGCACCTCTCTTAGGCGCTAGAGTTCTAGGGTTTAAGCACCCTCTTGTGTGTTAGGGTTTGTCTTGGTGGTGAAGGTCTTTCTCTTGAAGAATATAGCAAAGGATTTGGCTGGTTTTTCTTCCCTTGTTGAGAAGGGTTTCCAAGGATACTTGTTGTGTTCTTGTGCATGGTGTTTCTTCTTGTGATCTTGGTTGCTGTAACATTCTTGTTTATGGTTAAGACAAATGCAAATTGAAATGAAATACATGCTTAACGTAGCTTATTGAAAAATCAACAATGGATACATTCAATATCTAGACTACTTTCCTATATAATTGTCGAAATATATAGTTTGATGTATTGTCATAGATGGAAGTATGTTCATATATTGATTCAGTATCGAGACTATTTTTCAAGGTAGTCGAGAATCGTCGGTCCTACAAATACGTCATTGATGGTGAGAAGTAATTGTATCTTAAATGGATCAAATGGTAGCTCGAAGTTGATGGTTGAGAAATAGCGCAGTCTATGAGATTTCAAAGTGGGTAGGAATGTTGATGAAGACCATACTAGACAAAGATCAAAGTTCCAATTTTTTTTTATGTAATTTCAATATTGTTATTTGCGATGTAAGCATCAAGGGAGGGTGTTAGAATTAATGCTTGCAGAGATAGATTTGGATTTGTTAGATCTAGTTAGTTGCGAGAGATCTTCTCCAACTATCATATTTTATTTATGTGTGTGGTTGAGAGATTTCCTCATGAGTTTGTTGTGTTGTTGACAAAATCTTCTTGTATAAATGTGTGTGTGATTTAATAAAGAAAATAGATTTATGTGTGTGCAATCTTGTTCTGTCCTGGAATAACCCATTGGTGGTCCTTAAGGGGGAAGAATTTTACTCGTGCTATATGCCTCTGGGTCTTGGGCCATTAATGTTATTAACCTATTTCCTTATGTTTGAAGAAGAAGAGTTCTTAGTCAAGTATAAACACTTTTAAGTCATACTCCAGGACCATGATCCCTATTTAATAAGTATTAGAGATGATATCTTTTATATTATAAATATTTTTAATAATGTAAAAATTTATGACAAGTTTTGTATTTAATGATATTTGAGCATTTCAATGTTTGACAAATTTAAAGTTAAGATGGATTTATATTAATGGTTGTTAATATATATATATATATATATTTGTATAATGTCAAAAGTCGATTGACCATAAGCTGTTTATATTGGTATTATGTTTATAAATTATTGAAAGTCATCATTGTTCTTTGGCATTATTTCAGTGCAATGTATGATGAGTGTCAATGAACTTAGGCCCAACATTTATCCAATTTTAGCATTAGCCATTTTCTAATCAATGCGGTAAAAGTGAATGTCAGTTACAAAATAATATAGCGAAATAAAATATTGGAAAACTACTTTTAGCGATCTTCATATTTATATAGAAAGGTCACTTTATTATCATCATCGAAAAAGAAAGATCCAACGATGATTATACGTGATTTTTTATGTGAATACATTATGACATGTGTCAACATCGTCGTGAGCAATTTCAATCAACCTAGAACCTCAAAAAATCTTAAAATGCACAAGATCAATTAGAGAAATAAAACTATGTTTTATCGAATTTATGTGAGAATGCCCAAAAACAACTTGGTTACATATAACGTTATCCCACGTCGAGATAATCTAGACACTTAGTCAAGATTAAAGAAACATATCATTATAAATCATTTTCATCAAAATCCACCAAAACAATCTATAGTTCTCTTCATTCAATGTGTTTCGAAAATTTTAGATTCATATCAAAATCCACCAAAACAATATATAATTCTCTTTATTCAATATATTTCAAAAAATTTAAATTCATTTAAAGGTTCCAAAACCCCTTAAAATATAATGACACTATAAACATAACCATAATCCAAATGAAACCATAAAGAAAATTATAATTTCCCTATATAATTCTCTTTATTCTATATATTTCAAAAAAATTTAATTCATTTAAAGGTTCCAAAACCCCTTAAAATATAATTACATATAATGACACTATAAACATAACCATAATCCAAATGAAACCATAAAGAAAATTATGATTTCCCTAAATCCATTACAAAAGGATGTTGTTTTATTATTTCTTTTCCAATATGCTCAATAGATCATCCGTGTACATAGATCCTGTGTTAAAATTTTCAAACACATATTTTTGCATGTAAATAGCTTCAGACTTTATTACTATCAACACATTATTAGAGTCCTTGATTACTGAGATTTATGTAGGAGAGGAATAGTGAGAATCACCTTTATTGTCTTTTGGTTTTAAAAAACTATTTTTTTTGGTTTTTAAAAATGGAAATCTTTTGATTCATGATCAAGTTATATAAACACAATGTAGTGAAAAAAATAAAATAATTAATAAATAATTTAAAAATAAAAATAATATAGTTTAAAATTTCTAACTTTGATCTTGGATTCAAAGTATCAGATT
The DNA here is from genome assembly GCA_009831015.1 of Picea engelmannii. Taxonomy (NCBI): domain Eukaryota; kingdom Viridiplantae; phylum Streptophyta; class Pinopsida; order Pinales; family Pinaceae; genus Picea; species Picea engelmannii. The sequence goes on along the minus strand of ML789057.1, from coordinate 325,232 downwards.
TCTTATAACAATGGACTTGGGAAAGGAATATTACATGTGAATTTTCATGAACCCCTCTAATGAATGTCGTATGTACCTAACAAATTAGGAAACTATTAATCATCTCTCCATTTCATAAATTTATGTTCATTTATTATGATATGGGATTTGATAGGTGATGAAGATGAATATACCCAATTAAAGGCAACAACGTTCCTTTACTAATGATCTAAGGGTTCTTTGTAATTGAAAGCAAGTTTTAATTTAATTTCAAGATTTGTAATATGAAATATTAATGAAAGGGAAAGAAAATCAAATTATAAAAATAAATTTTAAATTGTAAGTTTAAGGGGAAAACAATTTTTCCTCCTTATTTTTATAAGGGTGGAGGAAATTATGTTATTTATTTATTTGTATTTTAACAAAGTTACTGATTTAATGAGAATTGTGACTTCAAATCGAGAATTCTGGTCTAAAAAACTCATATTTTTGCATAAAAAAACATCAAAATCTGTTAACGTTTAAGCTATTATTAGAGTTTTTTGCATTTCACTAGATAACAATAGCATAAATAGGATCACTGAGAAATACACAATCACAAGAGACACATCATTTATCCCGAGAAACCCTCATGGGGGAGAAAACCAAGCAAAAACTTCCTTATTATAGATAGCCAATACAATGCCAAGAGATAAGTCAAACAAATACATAAAGTCCTCTCCCAAGAATGTGCCCCTCTCTCTCTCTCTCTCTCTCTCTCTCTCTCTCTCTCTCTCTCCAACTGCAGCTTCGAACTTGACTCTTGATGAACAAGTGAGTGTGTGTCTAAATGAGGCACTAGCCTCCTTATTTATACAACTCTGGCATGTGTGGATGGAGGTGTCCTTACACTGGCAGGGACGACTTCTTCTGGGTGGTTATAACCACCTTTAATATATTATGGGGCCGACTTCTTATTCTGCCTATTACAATTATGTTTTGACCAATCCGCAAAAGGGGATTTGGTCATTTACAATAGCCGACATGATCAATCCGCAATAGGGGATTGATCTAATGAATAATACATCAATAATAATTAGAATACTCTTTGCAGTTACATTATTTCAACACTCGCCCTTAACAAGAAGGGTATTCTCCAACAACATCAGGCGAGAGAGAGGTCAACATCATCAACAACATCAGGTGGGTGAGAGGACAACATCATCAACAACATCTTGGAACATTGACTGGCATATCTATAAATCATCAGAAGTTTTTCTCATCGGCAACATTGTCATTCTCATTGGAATGAAATCATCATCTGCATTAATATGGATTAGTATAAAACTAATACATCATCATCACAGCACGAGGCTGGTCATCATCACAGCACGAGGCTAGCACACTACACAACAATTAAGTTGGAATCAACAATTAAGCTGAAATCTCAACAAAACAATTAAGTTGAAATCTCAACACAACAATTAAGCTGGAATCAACAATTAAGCTGAAATCTCAACACAGCAATTAAGCTGGCAGAACAACACTCGGTTGGCATCTCAACACAACAATTAAGTTGGCAGCACAACACTCAGCTGGCATCTCAACACAACAATTAAGTTGGAAGCATAACACTAGGCTGGCATCTCAACACAACAATTAAGATGGAACCACAACACTAGGTTGGCATCTCGACACAACACTACTCCCCCTTTCGAGGGAGGTCCTTTCGTACTATACCAAGCTTATCTCGAAAGTGCTCAAACTTTACATGAGATAGAGGCTTGGTCAACACATCGATAACCTGTTCATCTGTGCTAACATACTGGAGCTTTATGGCTCCTCTCTGCACCATGTCACGGATGTAATGGTATCAGATCTCTATGTGTTTCGACTTATCATGAAATACAAGATTCTCTGTCATCTTTATGCAGCTCTGGTTGTCACATAGGATCATGGTTGCTTCCATCTTTAGGTCGAATAGATCTGTTAACAACTTTCAAAGCCATATAGCTTCATAGTTGGCGGAACATGCAGCAATGTACTTTGTTGCTATTGTATTGAGAGAAACACTTGATTTCTTCCTACTCTGCCATGAGATCATGGCTGATCCCAAACTGAAACAACATTCTGAAGTGATCTTCCTGTCAGAGACACTTCCAACCCAATCTGAATCAGTGTACCCACTTAGTGTGCAATCATGATCTCCATCATAGCTAAGACCACAATCTAATGTACCCTTAAGGTATCTTATCACATGTTTTGCAGCAACTGGGTGAACATGTCTGGGTTCTACTAGAAACTGACTCAAAGTGTTCACGGCAAAACATATATCTGGTCTGGTGTTCGTTAGGTACATCAATGATCCAATGACCTGTCTGTACAACGTGTCATCAATTAATTTTGACGAAGTGTCGACCAGTAGCTTCAACTTCATTTCCATGGGTGTATTCATGGACTTGCACTCCAACATGTTGAATCTCTTTAGGATTTCGACTACATACTTCCTTTGGTTAAGGAAGATTCTCTTTGGGCTCTGCCATACCTCAAGACCTAAGAAATAATGCATTAGGCTAAGGTCTTTCATCTCAAATTCTTAAGCGAGCTTCTTCTTACTTTCGGTGATGAGATTTTCTTCTCTAGTTAAGAATAAGTCATCCACATACAACAACATTATCATTGGCTCATCATTCATAACCTTGAAGTAGAGGTTAGAATACGCTTTACTCTTGGTAAAGCCCAAGCTAGTCAAAAAATTGTCTATCCTGCCATACCAAGCTCTAGGAGCTTGCTTCAACCTGTAAAGAGCCTTCTTCAATTTGCAGACACAAGTCTTCCTATCTTCAACTTCAAATTCTTGAGGTTGTTCTATATACACTTCTTCTTCGATGACGCCATTTAGGAAAGTCGTCTTTACGTCCATCTGGTGTAACTTCCACTTCATCTTAGCAGCAAGTGATATGATGGTTCTGATCGAAGTGTATCTAGCTATAGGAGAGAATGCCTCTTCATAGTCAATGCCTTCCTTTTGATAAAAGCCAAGAGCAACAAACCTTGCTTTATACTTCTCAATACTTCCATCAACAACATGTTTTATTTTGAAAATCCATTTGGAAGATACCGCATCCTTGCTCTTCGGTCTGGGAACTATTTCCCATACATCATTCTTTATTATGGATTGGTATTCTTCTATCATGGCATCTGCCCATTCTTTCTTCTGAATGGATTCTTCAAAGCACGTAAGTTCCTTCTCTAGGAGATCACACATCAAAGCCATATAATTGGAGAATGGCTTAGGTCTCTTCACCTGTCTTGTGGTTCCTTCGGGAACACCATACTTCTCTCTATCTTGAATAAGCTTCCTAGCCCAAGCAGGCTTTCTTTTATGAGAGATCGTCATCTGGGGAGGTTCTTGAAATTCTACTATGTCGTGATCTTCTAGAATTTCCTCATCAGGGGAAGCTATGACTTCCCTCACTGGTTCTGCAACTCTGGGAACCTCCCTCACTGATTCTGCAGCTCTGGGAGCTACATGTTCCGCTTCATATACTTCTTCAAGCTGACATCTTCTTGATTTATTGAGCGTTGCATCTTCATCAAAGGTCACATCCCTGTTGATCTCAATGTGATGGTGACCTGGTATATAAATTATGAAGGCCTTGGAGGCCTCACAGTATCCCACAAATATTCCCTTCTTTCTAGAGGGTTCCAACTTGTTTCTCTTCTCTTTCAGAATATGTACAAATACTGGGCAACCAAATATTTTGAGATGGCTTACCTCTGGCTTCTCTCCGATGAACATCTCTTCCAGGGTCTTGAACCCAAGTGCACTATGGGACAATCGGTTTCGTACATATATTGTTGTCATTGTTGCTTCTGCCCATAAGCACATTGGAAGATCTTGATCATGGATCATGGTCTTCACAACTTCCATTATTGTTTTGTTCTTTCTTTCTGCTACACCATTTTGTTGAGGATTATAGGGAGTGGTGAGCTCCCTCTTAATCCTGACATCTTTGCAGAAGTTCACAAACTATTTTGAGGTATATTCTCCTCCATTATCTGACCTGAGTATCTTTATCTTTCTTTCAGAAATATTCTCTATCAAGGCTTTGAATTCCTTGAATTTACTGAACACTTCATCTTTTGATTTCAAAAAGTAAACCCAAGTCTTACGAGAATAATCATCAATAAAAGATACATAGTATACATACCCACTAATGGAGGATGATGGCATTGGACCAGACACATCTGAATGAATGATTTCTAAGACTCCTTTTGCTTTGTTGTCTCTCTTCGGAAAAGAGTTCTTGATGTTCTTCCCTTGTGCACAACCATTGCACACGCCTTCATGGTCAACCTTAAGTTCTAGTAGACACGTCACTGCTTTGCATACATACGGTAATGCCTTGTAGTTGATGTGGGCTAATATTCCATGCCACAGTTCGCATGGATTCTCAATGGCACGGGTCATGGCAGCTTTTGAGTGACCCTTTAGCTTATACAAGCCACCTTCTTCTTTTCCAATGGCGATTGCTTCTTTCATGGTTTCTCCTTTAGCCCACATAAGAACTTCTCCATCTATAAAGGCAACTCTGAAGCCTTTATTTTCTAGAGCTGATATGGAGAGTAGGTTCTTTGTCAAACCTGGTACATAGAGTACATCCTCCATCTTCATTGAATTCCCTTAATTAAGTTTGTAATTTGATTCTCCCACTCCCTTGATGGGATATTGGTAATCATCTCCAAGTGTAACTTTCTGAGAAAATTTATTTTCTGAAATGCAAGAGAGAATATCTCTTTGACCTGTCATGTGCTTGGAAGAACCACTATCAATGAGCCAAGTGTCCTCTCCAGGTGTTACCGATCTTGAGAGGGCCGAGATTAATACATAGTCTTTAATTTGTTTCATTAACATCTTTGCGGGTGGCTCTTCATCTTCAACTACATGGGCATGGTGTCTCTTATTTTTCCTCTTGTATTCTTCTCGTCTAGCTGGACAATGTCTCACAATATGTCCCATCTTGTCACAATGGTAGCATTAGACATATGAGTAATCTCTTTCCTTTCGGTGTCCTTTCTTCTGGAATCTCTTTGGTTGAGATTCTTTATGACTGAATTTGTTTTGGGGGTGAGACTCTTTATGAGTTTTTTTCTGGAAGTAAGACTTCTTTATTCCTCCTTTAGTGTGAGTATCTAGGGCTTGATCTTCATCTCTTGATAGTAAAGCCTCTCGGTTAGCTACTCTTGATTCTTCTTGAATTCATTCTTCCCATAGACCGTTAAATTTTAGTTTCTCCTTTCTTACACAAATGGTTTGGATGAATGCATCCCAAGGTCTTGAGATACCATTAAGGGTTGTCATTATAAGTTCTTCTTCGTTTATAACATATTCGATCACTTCTAGTTGTTCTTTTAATTGGGATATTATGGAGAAATATTCTTGGATTGATTCTCCTCTTTGCATCCTTGTATTCTTGAGTTGAGTTCTTAGATTCATCTTCCAGTTTATGTTCTTTCCTTCATATAGTCTATTTAGGGCATCAAACATTTCTTTCAGAGTATTCTTTGATGACACATAAGGAATCAAGTGATCTTTGATTGAATATGCAATGATTCTTTTGGCCCTGATCGTGTCCTTTTGATGCTTTGCTTTATCTACAACATCATTGGGTTCCGACACTTCTTCTTTGACGAATCTTGATAGGTCATTCTCTTAAAGAATGAGACCAATCCTATACTTCTAGGCAGAGAAGTTTTCCACACCTTCCAGCTTGTCAACAAGCTTAGTGATTCCAGACATCTTTTACCTGAAGCTAGGAAAATGTCCAAAAATGAAAATGCTCAAAATTAAATTTTGAACTTACCAGGAGGTGCGCTTGGCTGAGGTGAGTAGCCTAGTGTGTTTGGATCTTGGAAAATCCAACTTTTACCCCTCCAAACTTGATCTGCGGATTTCTGGATTGGTGCTTTTGGTTTTCTGGTACTTCTGGTACTTTGTGAAAATTAGGGTTTCACTTTCTGGGAGATCTAGCCACTGAAAAGTTGTGCTTAGGCTGCCAAAGTGATCCTTGAGGAAGGGCACAATTTTCTAGATGGTTTTAGGGCTGAAATACTTCACCAACAAAAATCTATAATTTGCATGTACGACAACAATGATGTTTTTCACTTTCTCTTGTGAAAGATGCTCTCTTCAGCTTAGCTCTGATACCATGTGAAGGTTTAAGCTATTATTAGAGTTCTTTGCATTTCACTAGATAACAATAACATAGATAGGATCACTGAGAAATACACAATCACAAGAGACACATCATTTATCTTGGGAAACCCTCATGGGGAAGAAAACCCAACAAAAACTTCCTTATTATAGATAGCCAATACAATGCCAAGAGATAACTCAAACAAATACAAAAAGTCCTCTCCCAAGAATACGTCTCTCTCTCTCTCTCTCTCTCTCTCTCTCTCTCTCTCTTCTCCAACTGCAGCTCCGAACTCGTCTCTTGATGAACAAGTGAGTGTGTGTCTAAATGAGGTGCTAGCCTCCTTATTTATACAACTCTGGCACGTGTGGACGAAGGTGTCCTTTCAGTGGCAGGGTCAACTTCTTCTTCTGGGTGGTTATAACCACCTTTAATATATTCTGGGGCCGACTTCTTATTCTTCCTATTACAATTATGTTTTGACCAATCCGCAAAAGGGGATTTGGTCATTTACAATAGTCGACATGATCAATCCGCAATAGGGGATTGATCTAATGAATAATACATCAATAATAATTAGAATACTCTTTGCAGTTACATTATTTCAACAAAATCAACCCCCAAATCAAAAAGTGGTGCTATCGGTAGCACCATTTTTTTAAACAGGGTCAAAATTACAACATTTTTCAAACATGGCCTTCAAAACTCAAACAGTAGCTCAAAAAAACCTTAAAATCAACACCTAAAAAAAATATGTTTTTGATTTTTTTTTTCAAAACGTTAAAATTTTAGATAATTTGAAATTGTGTTTTTAGCACTTGGTACCATTAAAACCAAAACCTCAAAATCAACCATCAAATTGAAAAATATTGCTACCGGTAGCACCCATTCTAAAATTGGGGTATGAAAATGACACATTTTTAAAAAGTGTTAAAAGAACTCATCATTACTATAAACAAAATCATAAAATCAACCCTTAAATGTTTACTTTTAAAATCTTATTATAACTCAAAGCACAAGGTAATACATAATGCTATGAAAATACCACAATATACTTTAAAAATTCAACGCCAGTTTTTAATAATTTTTTTACTTTTAATAAAAAATAATAATACAAGTTACATTGAATGAAACATAAATTATTTCTTAAAAGTAATGTTTTTTTTTTTTTTTTTTTTAAATAAAAAGGGTAGTGCCTATTATATTACCAAAAAGAAGATACAGTAATCATCTTGACTGCCAGCTGTCCTGCCTGAGTAGGAAACCAGGGCAGCTGGACAATCTGAGCCATGTGCAGGCCTTGTAACAAGTTATACATAAAAGTGCCCTGCCCGAGGGAAACCAGGGCAATTAAAACATGAACCATAACGAGACTAGAGTAGCAAAAACTATCCAAACTGAACTAGATAACATAAGTAATCCTAACCAGTGGCTTCATTCTTCCTCTGACGCCAGCCTGCCGGGAGCGAGTACGCCTATGCGCACGTCGGGCATTGTCTTTTCGGAGTGCTCCTGGAATATGCTGTAAAAAGCATATCGAGACGCTAGTCCAATCTGGCTAAGCGGAATGCGTGGTCGTCCATGAGGTGCCGAAGCTCAAATATGAGAGAGAGGTACCGAAGATCTACCATTGGAGTTTGGTCCGGTTCTTCACTGGCTTGGTGTGCTTGACTACTGGAGTCTCCCTGCGCGCCGGGTGTCTACCCTGCAAACTTTTCTTTTTCCTCACTGGCCTTGGGGGGGGTTTCCTCTTCCACCAGACATGGTGGGTAGAGGTCCTCGTCAATGGGTGCGTTGAGATCCCACCGGGCGGCTTCCTGTTGCAGCTTTGGTCCCATTTGGTTGGCGAGCGAGGCAAGGTGTTGCTGTGCCTCCTCCCAGCTGATTTCTTCTATGATAGCCATGGGTGACGAGTGAAGCTTTTGCTTACGTCTGGTGGTAGCCAATTTTAAAGCCTGTTCGAAATACCTGATACGTTTCCGCCGAGACTCTGCGCGATACCATGCTGCGCCTCGGCGTGATTTCCCCCTGAGTTGAGGCATGGTTGGGGCTTTTGTCTGCTCGGGAGCTTCACAACCAGGCTGTGGCGGGGGCCTAGAACTGAAAATGAGCCAAATGAACACTGCCGAGGTCCAATTCTCCTTGCCGCTATACATTCTCTCGTGAACGCTGCAAACTTGAATGCCCGTCTCATCCATTAATGGAGAACTGTGAGTGCGCTGAGTCCTGGTACACTCCCCTCGTGCGAGAAGGCGCATCAACGGTGAGTGCTTGGTGCAAACCATGGGCATTTAGTGCTCAGTGGGAGTTCGTCGGTCGATGCCATGAATAGGCGTCCCGACGGGCGTCCACGTGTGCACTGGCTGGTCGCGTGTCACCCCATCCGAGGATTTCTTAAAAGTATTGTTATATTGTCCATATTCAAAACATATGAGCTAAGAAATATTATTATATTATCCATAATTAAAACATATAATTCATAAAACATAAAAAAAGATTCATAACTTCATGTAAGATCATATGTAAGTTCAATAAAAACATCATATGAATAAAAAAATACATAAAATGTTTCATACACTTATTCATTTTGACTCATGGTTTTTGAAATACCATTAGAGTCTACATTGTCTTCAGATGAATGATTGAATGAAGATGTAGATGATCCATACTCTATTGTTGATGAATGCACCATCTGAGTCTACATGCATGCCCAACATTTCAGATGTCAAATGTTTTTTAGATCTACGACTAGGTTCAACAAACTTTCATCTTGCATTTATTTCTTGTGGCATCAACCTCTTGATAATCTTTGTTGTCTTGGAGCGAAGAGTTCCTCTCTTTTTCAAATTGGAGCGAAGAGTTTCTTTCTTTGTCAAGTTGGAGCGAAGAGTTCCTCTCTTTTAGATCTACGACTAGATTCAACAAACTCTCATCTTGCATTTATTTCTTGTGGCAACAACCTCTTGATAATCTTTGTTGTCTTGGAGCGAAGAGTTCATCTCTTTGTCAAATTGAAGTGATAAACAAGTATGTCAACATCATCTAATTTTAAGCGGTCAGTGTGACAATGAGTTGTATTTTGACCCTTTCTTTTTCTCTTTCTATTGACATGTTTCTCAACCACCATATTTGGCTTGTACAAACCATTGGATGGGTGTGTATTTGTCGCATACCAATGCACTTCAATTTCATTAACATCAACATTTTCTTTCTCAATCTTTATAACCTTTCCAATACAGAATGGATAACGATGTGGATCTTCAGTCACTAAAAATGCAATCATGCTACCCTCCTTAATATCTTGTATTGAACCCCTATAAAGGTCTTCCATGGCTTCATGTTGTGCACATGACCTTCCCGAACCAATATACATTTCACTTTCCTCTGCTTGTGTAACTTCAATAACACCTCAAGATTCTTGTTGAACTTCGACAATGTTTGTTTCTTTAGATTCATTTGGCATATTTTGTGGCCAATGAAATAGAGTCTTCAACATTGTATCTTCATTTGTTGAGCTTGAAATTATGTTACTTTGACTATTGAAAAAAGACTCCCACCAAACAAAATCAACAACATCAAAGTACTCATATTTGTCCTTAATGGACTTTTTTATTTCTTCGAGGCATTCAGAATAATCTACAACTCTATTACGCCTCCGTGCATTATGGATTTCACCAATTGATTGTAAAAATAATAACTTTGATGCAAATATTGAACGATCTGGAATGAAATTCAAAAATGTTAAACCTGATGAAGGCCCCCATTATGTAGTAGTTGAATACTGCTTTCCCCATATAAGTGTTTTCCCATCAATTTTTTTGAAGCAAAATTGATGTTGGAAGCTAATGTCATTAAGCTGCTCAATAAATTTTTCTTCATGATGTGATCCCTGAATAAATCTTTGCATGTCAACAATTTCTTCTAATATATGAAAAACAAGCTCTGGAATGTATGTTTTCTTAATACATTCAATCAATGATGGTAGGATTCCAACATTTTTCCTCTTCAATGTTACTGAAAAACAACTAAACATTTGATCAATATGATCATGAGTGTGTCCAACAAGAAGGAAACCAACTTTCACCCTTTGAAAGATTCCCATTTCAACAAGCATGCTTAGATATCCAAACACAATTTGATTTTTATTTTCACGACCAATGTTATCCAACTGTAGATAGAGAACTTGAGGAATATTTCTAGACCAGTGAGTGAGCACATGATGAATTATGGTGATGGTCAGATTTTCACCATTATGAATATTTGGAGCTGTGAAGTAAACCCTTGGACACATTTTTCCATTGAAAACCATACAACCAACCAAGTGAAACTGAATGAAATTCTCTTCCTGTAAATTTTTGGGTGTATGGACAAAATGTGGTAGAAGTGTTTTATTCTGGTCCATGCCATCAATTATCATACCTAAATATTTGTTTGGAGCATCATAACACTTCTTCCGATGTTTGTACAACTTTTTCCTTTCACTTGATTGTTGATTCTGATGTTCTCAAAGTGCTTTGACTATGGAATCTGCACATGAAATAAAATGAAAATATTGATCATATGTTTTCATAGTTGATAACTATTCATTTAAAAAAGAAGAAGGTATAAATACATACCTCTTTCTACCCCTTCATATTTATCTCTTCTTGATTTAAGAGTAGCACATATACTGCAAATCCCCATCCTTGAATTCTTAGGAATACATACATTGTTGAATGGTTTCTTCCATGTTCTTGTAAAATATGCATATGTAATACAATTACCATTTCCTTCAACACCTCCAGCATATCCTCTGTACAAGTTGTATATTTCCCTCCCTGAGAAATTATCTGGAATATGTATTGTGTCTCTATTTGGCAGACACTCTCCATGTTTGGAAAATAAATCATGCATCCATGACAATGTAGTGTTTGTCAATGGCCCACTCTCTCATCCATGATGTACCTTTGAATAAAATGAAGGATCTTTTTCCAACCTTGTCTGGATTCTTTATAGACGAAGATTACCAATTGAGTGAATTTTTTTGAAAGCCTTTCTACAAAGTAAAATATTTTGAATGCAATAATCATATCATGTATTGGTGGATATCATGCATCCCATGAAATATGAATTTTGCATGCTCTTATTCATTGAAAAATATGCCTTTCTTTTATTCAAGGCATACATGTAGTCCATGCTTTTCAAACAATTCTTTTGACAACATTCATTTGAAATCAATTCACTTATGAAAATTGATTTAGTGAGAAATTCTTTCTTAGATCTTGTATAACTAGAATGATTTGGGTTGATATAAAAAGGTCTAGTCATGGTCCTAGACACAATGTTTCTTTGCAATGTATCCACTATTTCATCATCCTCACTAGAAGGATTTTCCTTATCAGCAGAAGGAATATCAAGCAAAACATTGTCAGGAGACTGAACTAGAGAATGTCGATCACCTTGATTTGTTGCAGCTGAATGATTGAGAACATGATATTTATTCCTAGGTCCATTATCTTCATTGATAATCTTGTTCATGAGAGGAATATCAAAATCACTAGAAACATTATTACCATCCTCACCAATGTCATTGGATCTTCCATGAAAATATTCACTTGAAGGAAAATCATCATCACCCATAGGATTGTCAATGCCATTAAGATTCTCACTTGGAGAAAATTTTCCATCATCGTCATCGGTACCCTGAAAATCCTCATTTGAAGGAAAATCATCATCAACATTGTGTCCACCATTAACATAATCATCTTCATTGCTTTCAAAATCTCCACTTGAGTGAAAATTTTCACTATCTTGCTTAGTGCCTTGAAAATCGTCATCAGTGTCTTGAAAATCCTCACTTGGAGGAAAATCAACATCATCAAAATTGTTGCCTTTTAATTTATCACTCGGGAAAGAGTGTCCACCATTGACGTAATCATATTCACTACTTTGAAAATCCCCACTTATGAGATATTCTTCATGATCTTCATTACTGGCTTGGAAATCCTCACTTGGAGGAAAATTATCATCACCAACATTGTTTCCTTTAAATTCCTCATTCGGGAAAGACTATCCAGCATTTTCATAATCGTAATCATTACTTTTAAAATCCCCATTTGGATGGAATTCTTCATCATCCTCATTTGTTCCTTGGAAATCCTCACTTAGAGGAAAATCTTCATCAGTACCTTCAAAATCTTCACTTGGAGGAAATCCATCATCACCAAAATTGTTGTCTTTAAATTCCCCACATGGGAAAGAGTGTCCACCATTGTCGTAATCATCTTCACTGCTTTTAAAATTTCCACTTGCGGGAAATTCTCCATCATATTCATTGGTGCCTTGGAAATCTTCATCGGTACCTTGAAACTCCTTGCTTGGAGGAAAATTTTCATCCCAATCATTTAAACGTTGGTCATAGTCTCCACTTTGACCTACATTTTGATTATTTCCATTACTATTAAACTGTTGAATAGATTTATCACCATAATTTTCCTCCTCTTCATTATCGGTGCCTTCAAATTTCTATGATTTAGGACTTTCATGAGGAACATGTTGAATAAAATTGCTTGCACTATGATCAAACTTCTGACTAGCTGAAAAATACGTCGCCTCATTTGCATTACAAACATTCCTATCGCATTTCCTAGTCCCAACAAAAGAGGTATGTGAACAATTTGTTGATGTCTCAAAAATAAAATCTTATTTATCCGACGAAGCCATCCCTTCTCTCTAACAACATAGAATTATACAAATGTTCACCCTCCCAATGGCATTCTTATAATTTGCATAATAATCTTTTCCCTCTAAATCCGCCCCCCCCCAAAAAAAAATTTCCCTCCAAAATTTTTCCCAAAATATTCCCTCCAATTTTTTTCCCTTAAAAATTAAAACAAATTTTACTCTTTTATTTCATTATTTACATGCTAAATACAATATTTCTCATGTTTATTTATTTATCCCACATTCATTAAACATAGCGATGATCCATATAATTTTAGGTATATATGTAGACAATATACCTCATTTTAATTTATCCCACATTAGTTATACTAACAATAATTTATATCATATGTGTTATATATACACAATCTTGTTTTATCTTTTTACATTGTGTGATATCGTGGGTAGTATTCGTTAAAGGATTTGGAGCAAGCTACAAGAGAGAAACATCGAGAAGACATCCGAGGAGAATCTACCATTTCAGAGGTTAGTTATTTTTTAAATTTTTACCATTTACCAAAACAACAATTATAAGATCATCTTTGAATGTCATAATAATTTTTCATGCGAAAATTAAAAAACCTTAAAATTTTTTAGATGTTTTCTAATTTTTTCTAACTTTTTTTAAAAAAATTGAGACTTTTTTCAAAAAAATTTAACAAAATCCTTAAGATTTTTTGAAAGAAAAAGAAAAAAGAAAGTAAAATTTAGGTATAGTTTTGTAAAAAAATTTAGTTATTTATTTATTTTTTTTACTTACATTTTTTTAGTTTTGGCCCATGGTGGTCACTGGGCAATGTCCAGGGCTTGGCTACGGGGGGCTAAGCCTAATAACTCCATGGATCATTTTTTTTTAAATTAGTTTTTATATTCAATGTTTATTTTTTTAGTTTATTATAATGTAAAAAGCCTAATTTATTTTTTTATCTTAAAGGAAAATGACAAGAAAGAGATTATCTAAGAATATATCTGGATCACGACCTGCAATAATGGCACCCAAAATTGCAACTGGAACCTCCATGAATGTTAGGCAACAAAATGATAGCATAACACTTGAGCTATCAAGGGCAATGAAGAATGTTAGAGAGTGAAAATCCATGGAAGGTGAAAACAAATTGGAATATTCTTAGTTTGTTAAAGACAAGCAAGGCAACAATGGAGATCATATATATTTGTATTATGCTGAATTAGAACATGTGCAAGGAAATTATCAGGCACTTGGCTTGTTACGAGATATATGTTTGGTGCCAACCACAAATATTGTCTATGCACTTGTCAAACAAGGCATAACTTGTATCAACTTTAGATATTGTTTCAAATTGACCAATTATAACAAGAATGAATGTTTTTCAGAATTATGTGCATCCATCGTTGATGACATTGAGAAAAGCAATGTAAGTTTTTTATTTTTATTTTTGTGTCATTTATTATTTTTAGTATCATGGTAATGTTTTAATTTTATTTAACATGAAAATGTTATATTTTATTTTTATAGGATTTTGCTGAACGACTTTCATATATGTTAGTGGGGATTTACTCTATATAGAATAATATCATGGATGTCATCAACACTTTTCATATTGAAAAGACACAAGAAGGAAGGAAAAATAAACATAAAGTAATGGAGGTTGAACCTACAAGAGTAGACAGAGAAGGACATGAAAGAAGAAAGAAAAATTCTCAGTCTAGAAATCTTAAAACGGTTACATTTGAAAATGAGGAAACTCCAAATGAATATTTTGTTGATATTGGTCCCAATGAGGTTATCACTCCTCACAAAAAGAATAAACAAGATAAATGCAAAAGAGCGATGGCTGATGATGAGTCTATTCCTATTGATTATGAAGAAATCATTGATTTAGATGAAGCACATTTAAATCATAAGAGGAAGAAAACAAATATTGATAATGTTCCCATTGTTAGCTCAGAGTATTATAGTGAAAGTCCTAAAGGCAACAGAGAAATAATAACACCAGGTGTTGATCTAGAGGATGGTATTATGAAAACAACACAAAATGCCATTCAAAATAGAATGAGGATGACGAACTTAGTTGACGATGGCCACAAATTTTAGTTGAATGTGAAAGAACTTTATAAACCCATAGAAGGGCAAGAAAAATATCAAATTATAAAACTGCATCACTTGCATATTCACAATTTGAAAGCATTCATTAGGTACAATACATATGCACATGTGGTTGGCTACCTAGTTCTTGTTGACCCAATGGAAGTTCCTACGAGGGAAGTATTTGATAGATCAAAATGTTTTGACTACAAATATTATGTGATTGGAGGAAATCATTATGCAGAGGCTAGAAGAGAATTGATACAAGAATATCCCAATAATTCTCTTTTTGAGATAGTCAAATGCATAATTTATGTCGGTTTAACAGATTCAGAAGCAAAGTTATTGGCATGAGATCATAACATGAACAATGAGTACATAATGTCTGTGACTTTCATTCAAAGGGTGAGATTTATCCATAATGAATTTTCTGAAATATGTCGTGGGGAGAGACCAAATGTTGATGTCAAGTTTCATAAGCAATGTTGTATGGAAATAGGATTCCCACTTGATGATGAAAATACAAAAGAAGTGCTATATTTAGAGCTGTGGATAACTATTTTCAATTGGGATTTAGAACTGGACAGGTATGAGATTTGATAGATGAGATCTTCACCCTATGGAAAAATATTAGTATAAAAAATTAGAGAGTTAAGAAGGATAAACCATTGATATGTGGCACAAGTAAGACAGATCTTGACATAAAAAATCTTCGAGATGATATGACTATAACACCTTGGAGATCAATACAAGGAGTGAAGGATGATAAACTTATCATAACTATATTATCACGTGTTAGGTTGGGAGAATTGTCAATGGAAGAAATGTGTGATGAATTTAAAAAATAAGTTTGTTGAGTTATTTTTATTTATGTTAGGAAAAAAAAATTAATTTTTTCAGTTTAACATATCAATGTTCTAAGTATTTTGTTATATATATCATTATAACATTATTTTTGTTTTATTTAGTCACAAGGTGTATATGAGAATACAAGAGGAAATGGTCAAGATGTTGAATGAAGAAAGTTGGGATGATGTTAAACTCAACTATCCAGATTCAAGCTCTTCAACAATATTGAAACAATTTTTTGTTGCATTCAAAAATGTATATTGATTTATTATATTCATATTATTCTTTTGTAAGTTAATTTATCTCTATTTTAATAGTTATAGATATATAACTATATGTTTGTTTGTTTCATTAAAGATGTCAAAGAAGAATGCAGATGGAGTACCTGAAGCTTTCAAAAGTTTTATTCAAAAAACTAAGTTTGAAAGAGAAAAAAGGAGACGTGTTCAAAATGTTCAACTTGATGACTCCCCTGGTCACTACATTTGGAATGGGCTCAACATTGTTCAATATGAAGTGATATTGGGTGATTGTGAACAACTTGCAAATATTGTTCCTAAAAAAGAAAACTCCATAGTTATTGCGGATATCCCTCATGGTTATAATATCCAAAACATTGGATATGATACTGAGCCTTATACTTACCAAGCTTTCAATAAAGTGGTTATGGGATTTACGAAAGTTACAACATCACCATTTTGGAGATTTCTAGTATTTCATTTAGACACACAACAATGATTAGTACAATCAAGCTTCAAGGGGAAAGTAAACACAAGGTTGCAATTTATTTGGTAAGATATTGAAAGTATATGTTTATCAATTAAGATTAGAAAACAATTTTATTAATTCACAAGGTAATTGAATTTGCACTTATTTATGTTACAAGTACATGCCTAATATTCAAAGCTCCAATAGAGAATCATTTAAACATGATTTTGAGAGTATACATCTTGCAACCTGGACAAAAGATGATTCTTGTAATTCTATTATTGTCAATGCAAAGGATGGAGAGACTTCTAGTAGTATATTGGTATACAATATTGTGGTTAGAAAACTAAACTATGAAGACAAATATTTGAAATGAGAGATGGTTAACATTTATCAAAAACCTCCCCGGATGGGGTGACAGAACGGGCGATGCAGCCACGTGGAGACGAGTTAGGATGTGGTGGAATGATGCCCACCACCTCGCATCACCCGCTCATTAACTCGGCTTAATGTTGCACAGGCGAGCTCAGCAGCCGGACCCTCTCGCACAAGGGACGGGTACCAGCATTATCTCTCAGTTTTTAATGGCAGATGTGATCGTGATGGTTATGTTAATTGGTATGAGGTTCAGGCTTATTATGAGAATTGGGACTCCTGGTTGCAGAGCCCTGCCGAGAAACTCCGTCTCACAGTAGCTCCGGTCGCGCTGTTCGGATTCTCTCATCCCTCAGGCGCTGTCGCTCCTCCAGGCCACCCCGTCTATCCTCAGCAGCATTTCGACTCCACTCGACTGCTCAACGCTCAGCCATCGAACCCCTGCCATGCCAAGGATTAGGGGGACACCACGACGAGGAGCGACGTGGTATGCTGCAGAATCGAGACGAAAAAGGAAAGCAACATTTGAAAAGGCCATTGCGATTTCTACCAGAAGGAGAAGAGCCAAAGCTCGTTCACCCCCAATGGCAATTGTTGAAGAGGAAATTCCAGAAGGTGACCTGTCAGGCCCTCCAGAGCACACCTTATTCACGGTCCCGAAGAATTGGAACCCCCGCTCGACATTTGGTTTGTTTGAAACTCAGCAGGTGGCAACTGGTACGAGCACTCAAGGCAACAACAGCATAGAACGACCTTACTCTCCCTGCTACATAGAGGAAGAAGTACCCCCCGAAGCCACCAAAGAAACAACGGGGGATCAGCAGCAAGGCGCAGACATGGAGCAACCACCGGTGGTCGACGCGAGCTACATCAACCTCATCTTCGACATGAGGAACCTGATAGAAGATCAGAACTTTCGCATGGCAAGGATGGAACAAAGGCTCGATATGTTTTATGCAGCGCACTCCAGGGCTACGCCGAAGAAGCAATGTCCGACTTGTGCCAGACCTTACGCATTCCCAGCGCGCTGGAGGCATACTGCGGCCGACGACACTCATCCGGGCTCCGAGGTT
>ML789057.1:263186-279082 GCA_009831015.1 Picea engelmannii | reverse complement strand
GGTTTTTGTCAAATTGCAATGTTCATGAATGGTTATATAACTTTATCTTTTTCCTTCGAGGTTATATTGGGGAATGAATAAGTTTTTAGTATGGTCAAGATAAATTTTATAAAACATTGTCCCATTTTAAGAGAAACAAAATAGGAGGACGAGTTAAAGAAAAAGGCACATTACGAGAGTTATAATCAAGCATATCGTTGAATTCAATGTCAATGTTATTTCGTAATGAGAGAATTTAATAGTAATATTTTAAGAGGTTCGCTCTAAAACAATGCGACATAGGAGCATCATTTAAAAGTGAAAAATTAATTGCCATTAACTTAACATTATTTCAGAGACGTCAAGAGAAATATATTTTTTGTTTGAGGTTGGTCTTATAGTTTACATTGAAGAGTGTGTCACTTAGACACATTTAGAGAGCAATAATTTTATAATGAAATTGACATAGATATTTGTGACATACTTATATTATTAATCCATTAACAAATACTTATATAATATAAAAATATAATTGATTTCTACTATTCCATTAAAAAATATTTTTAAAAATAAAAATATAAAAAATATTCAATCTTTCTCAAGATTAAATATATTTAAATATATAAAATATTTGTTAAAAATTAAATAAAAATTCAAGTGAATCAAAATATATTAATAAAATAATACATTAATATACTAATACAATTCAAGTGGATTAAAATAAAATATTAATACACTAATAAAATGATACATTAGTAAAATGATACATTATTACTAGCATACCCTCTAAGCGAGGGAATGAGAATGCCGAAGTAATTTGCTAAGAAACTCTGGGGGCATCTAAGCCCTCAAAATCACTTCTGATGCACCAACCCATGGCTAGCTAGATTTCTTGGGTGTCTCCCAACTACAACAGGTTTTGACCTTGGGTCGCCCTACAAACAAAACCCTTCTAAACCAATCAACCTTGTGGGATTTGGCATATTAATGTTGTTAATTGGAATCATAAAGATATTGAAATTAAAATGATCTTATTTGAAGTTGGTTGACTATTTTGATGATGACCTCTTACAATAACTTTTGAATTGGTGAAAAGTTTGTCCTTGTAGACGCATATATATTCTAGGATAAATTCTATAATTAAATGAATGATCTTTAAGTTATGATTGTATTTTAAAAACAAAAATAAAGATTTCCATGGTAATAGAATTTAAAAATAATATGTTTTGGTCTTGTATCTTGTGGTGGATTAACTGGGTGAATAAAGATCAGAGATGTGTGGACATTCATTTACTCCCTCTCTTGAAAGACATTCAAGATTTGGTGAAAAAATTTGACACGTTTGTGCTTACACATGTTTAAAGGGAGCATAACAAAGAAGTCAACGAGCTCTCAAAGGTAGGGATCATGAGGGATTATGGGTCCTGGTTCATTGTGGAAGAAATAAATGTGCAACACTATGAATATTTCCATCCTCCTTTTCACAATGAAGCTGGTCATTGAAGAAAGAACTTTATTTGCTCCATCTATTGCAATGCATTTTATGGATACACTGATCACTAGGATTTAAAAAAATCCATTTTTGAGTGTAAAAATCTCTTACGGGATATTTACCATTTTTTTTGGAATGACAAGCTTTCATACATCAATGTCTCTATAATGATGTATCTACAAAATGTAATTTTACTTTTAGAAAGTAATAAAATTAATCATTTTTCAAAGAAATAAAATCATTATCAACAAATTAATTATTATATTTTAAGATAATTTTAAACATTTAATATTTATTATTTCAAAATATATTTTTTAAATTTATATATTCAATTTTAATAAATATTACTTTTCGATATGTGCAATAAAATATTTTAGTTGGAAATCTTGATCTCTTCCTCTTTTAAATTTGCTTCTTAATTTAGAGATTTTTTTTTTTACTTGGAAATCTTCATCTCTTCTCCTTTTAACTTTGTTTCTTAATTTAAAGAAAAACTACTTTCGTGGCAACCACCGAAAATGCTCTCTTAATTTAAAAACCTTAAAGTGTACAAGTTTTCAATCTTTTTATTCAATATTTCAACGACCTCACACATATAGTACTTTATTATCTTTTACACAAAATTTCCACCCGATATTATTTTACAAATAATATTATAACTCTAAAATAAACATTATGATAATATTAATTCATTGATTAATATCAATTGACTAATAATCAGTATAAATAATATAATAAGTTAGTTGTTTTTAAAAATAATTATTGATTAACCTTGTCATCATGTTGCCATATGCTATGTTTTTATTGTTTATTGATTTGGTGAAAGTCCACTGTTATTATTGTCCTCATCAAAGTGTTCAAGCTTTTTTAATGAAATATTTATTATGATATGTTTATTTTCGAGGTATTTGTGTTAATGATTATAATTGTATTTATGTTAGGTTTAAATTTGACTACTATTTCAATTTTATTTTTTTAATACTTATAATAAATAATAATATTATTTATAATTAAATATAATTATAATATACATTTATAAATCACATAATATTATATATATATATATATATATATATAACATTACCTACCTACCTTTGAATATTATTGAATATTTTTTCTATTTTGATATTGATAAGAAAGCCAATTTACACTTTGATCTAGTTAACAATCTTAACTATCGCTGTCATGTTAATTCCACCTCCACCTACATGATATCCACGTAATATGTAAAATTCGATGAGATCCACAATAAAATATAAACGTTGAAGCATGGTTTGATTAGAAAAATTGGGGAAGACTTACTCTGAGTTAGGTTAAATGGAATTTTTAACTCCAGATTCTATTTATAAGAAGTTATTGAAGTATACATACTTTACATATAAATTTACACGAATCACTATTTTTTGTTGTTTAGAATCCATTTTTGTACATTTCTGTATTTAGAAATGGATTCAACATGCTGAAAAACTCCCAAGATACTTGGATTTTACAGAAATAATCACTTAAATATACTAATCCAACAATTTCTCACTAAATTTGAGACAAATATCCCCAAAAAATCATTTAGTAAAATCTTTAACCTACTACAATTTTTAATGAAGTTGAAGTTATTTATGCATTTAAAAAACAATAAAAAAAAATTTGTAATTTCACCACATTTATATAACACTTTTAAAAAAAATAAAAAATTTAAAAACCCCTAAAAAAAGAAAAGTACATGGATAAACTAAGCGATATCTGGGCACGGTTGAATTGAATAGAATAAAAATTCTGAATTGGCTGGATGCCAAGAATATAATTTGATATTAATTTTGTACGTGGACGAACTTGAATACGCACCCAGTCAATTGAATTCATTACCCGTCTTGGACGCGGCACTTGAATCTTCCCAACACCGCAGACGAAGGCCATGCGAAGTCTCGTGGCTCTCTTTACATACGCACTCATCTCCCGCCTACGGTGTTCAGACCGGATTCCAATTCTCTTCCCCCTCCGGATCCTTCTCTTTTCATATTTCATTTCGATCCGCTAACTCCTGAAACATTTCAGTATGGCAATAAGTCTTAACCCTTCCGACAAAAGTGTCGGGATTACATTCGGCATCTATAAACCTGCCAGTGGCTACGATATCGATGACGCAGTGAGGCACATTAGGGATGTCATCGCCTCCGCCGAGCAGGCCGGTAGCGTCAGAGCCGCCATTCTTTCCAGCGTTAATGGCTCCTGGGTACTATTAATTAACCTTCCTTCCTACTCCTGGGTATATCAGCAGAATCAAGTTTAATATTTTGTTTGTGATTCTACAGGTAGCCGTTTTCTGTGATTGGAGAGGCGCTGCGCCAAGCCTATACGATTTGAGCGAGGAGACAACTGGAGTGATAAGTGATAAGGACATAATATACGTGTCCAAAAACTGCCCTTCATAGTTGAAAATGCGTCCTGACTCCTTCATTACTTCGGCATTCATACATCCATAACAATAAATTGCGGAGCCCTGGATGGCTTTATTGATTGTGGATATATCGTTTTTAATCAACGAAATTCTGCGGAGGCCCACGCAATCGTCCACTGGGAATTCTTTTATATTTTCTCCTGGCTTAAACAAACATTTAGTTTGCTTGTGGGATTCTGCAAGCGCTAAGTCATGCAATAAATCATGCATTTTGCAATACTTCACTCGCCCCATCCCCACCGACCTTTGAAACTTCGATGAGGCATCGATCAATAAGTTCGTCCATGTAAGAGTGCTAAATCGTATGTTTCTTCTCCTGTTTCCGGAGAAAACCCTTCTTCTATACTAATGCAAGCCTTTCCCCCTCCTTCAATGCAATGGGCCTGCGCTTGGGCAGAGAATCTCTTCAGTCCCAGACGAGCAACCGACAGAGCGATTTCTTTGGCTTGTTTTAATTGGTTCGGCCTTTTGAGGTATCTAAAGAAATCTTGATCTTGAATTCAAGATTTGCAGGTTTTTATGGCGTCCACCGTGCTTTCATTTGTGGGCCGAAAAATAGGCAGAGTTTGGTGCTCAACAAGGCGCCATAAATTCCGTTACACAAGTACCTATGACCTGAATTCGTCTTCAAAGACCCTGCAATAATCTTCGGTGGCTGCAGCAACGGCTCCTGAAGTTCGTGGAGAATCCGTCCATGGAGCCATTAATGCTCCTGCTGCTGTTCACGATTTCGAAGGGGCCGAGGGATTGTTTTCGGGGTAAACGACGAGGGAGTTCATTATCCATTCATACTATGTCAGTTTGCATTAATGGAAATGTCGAAGTGAAATGGGAAGTGTGCAAGGACAGGTGGATATGAGGTTGTTAGTGGTATTGCAACCTGGGTAAAGAAGTTAATAAGAAAGACGATGTGGCAAAAAGGTTATATGTCCAAAATTGAAAGAGGTTTTCAATGATGACAGGGGTGGACAGTAATAGTGGTTTCTCTCAATTAATTCCTAAGTTTTCTTCAAAACCTAACACTAACTAAATATTAATAAAAAATATATTTTATATAAGCAAAATTTTAAAATTGTATCAATATATTTATATTGATAAAAGATGTATTTTATAAAATTAACAATATGTGAAATAATATAATATATTATATAAAATTAAAACTATAATTATAGTGAATTTTATAATAATAATTAATTATAAATTATATATAAAAAATAATAATCAAAGATAAATTAAATCAATCATAATTATGAATTATGTATTTATCAATTTAAAGTATATTTTAAATTTATAAAAAAAATAAAAATAAATTTGAAAAGATATTTTTTTAATTATTTATAATGAATATAAAAATATTTATTAAAAATAAAGTTATGGTGGAACACATAAAATTAGTTATTCTAAAAATTTGATTATGTGTCAATACAAATTGATTATTTTGATTAAATCTACTTTTTAATATATAAAAAATTTAATTATTACCAAAATATTTGTATTTATATAATATGAATGCTTTTAATTAAATATTATATTTATAACATTTAATTTATAAGAAAATTTTATATATTAAATTTATATTAAAATTTTAAAATATAATTAACATTTGTTTACTCATATAGAAAGGACGGATATATATATTAAAATTTAATTGAATGTTAATAATCTAAAAAGTTCGAAAGCCTTTTTAATATAATATAATGAAGTCTTTTAAATAGAACGCATAACAACAGGAACACCGAACTCCAAATCAACTTAATTATGCAAATAATGAATAATGAATTTGTAGATGCAATATACATATATAATTTCCATCCAATATTAAATGAGTTTAATGGTTAAGAATATATGGTTAAGAAAAATTTTGTTTTTGAGCATTTAAAGTAATATAAAGTTAAGGAGAGATTAATGAATATGTATGCAAAGGAGGACACTAGGGATATTTCTTAACCTTAATTCAAAAGTAAAAATAACCTTAATTCTTAATTCTGACTCTAGCTCTAACTCTAACAGAAGATCCTAGTCTTAAGTCTTTTGAAATAATTCTAACCATAATTCTAATAAGATAACCTTAACCTTAATATTGAAAAAAATAAATTTCACACAGTCATTAATTCTGAAAGCGAAAGAGTTTAAATAAAGAATAGTATGGTCATTAATGATCACTTAAATAAATAAATTTCACACAGTCATTAATTCTGAAAGCGAAAGAGTTTAAATAAAGAGTAGTATGGTCATTTATGGTCACTTAAATAAGTACAAACAACACGAGCTGCTGATAGTAGGAGCAACAGAGGGCATTGCAAAGTCCAATAAGAGCACAGCAGAGCGAATACCAGCAGATCCTTGTCAGGAATCCCATCAAAGAGCGACGGTTTGATCCATCCTTCGATAACGAGCCACCCTCCCAAGATTACAGAATAGTATTTCTGAGTGTCGTTGGTAAGCCTCCTCGCTTCTAATGTCTTCCTTCCATAAGCTACAGGGATGAACGTTGGAAGTAAGTTATTCTGTATCACTGTAAGGGGATTGTTTTACCAAAAACATAATTGAAAAGAAAGTTCCAACTTGTAGTAAAGTGAGAATAAATTGAGATTGAAGTAATGTACCGAAGGAAGATGTGAAAACGAGCAGAATAATAACAAATCCAAAGCATCTTTCAGACCATTTTCTGGCATAGACATCGATGTAACCTGCCATTATGAAATCTTCAAATCGAGCGCATTAGTATCTTCCTGAAATCTTCAAATCGAGCGCATTTTATAGAGATCCATAGTCATATAATGGGTTCCAGATTTATTAAGAGTATTTTATAATAATAATAATAATAATAATAATAATAATAATAATAATAATAATAATAATAATAATAATAATAATAATAATAATAATAATAATAATCATCATCTATTTTTAAGGTCACAGTCAAGCCAACACACTAAATTGGTGTATGAGAACCCCTTGTTTATGTATTACAGAATTTTTTAAAAGCAATAAATTCTTGATAATAATTATGAAAAATTAATTAAAGTAAAATTCTCCATATCCATCAAAAACACTAATACAGAAGTAGAATTCTCTTTATATTGCTTATGATCGGTGCACAATCCTGCCGAACAAGAACAAACCAGATAAGGATCATTGGTTTGTGGGAAAATACAGCTTGTGAGCTTATTAGTGTTCTTTTTAGCATGCGGTCTGGGTAGGTATGCCTACCGCTGTGTTAACTACCATGCGTCCACCTATTCGTGCGCGTTAACTGAAACGCACTGCTCTCGAATTAATGTATATTCATGCGTATATGTAATTATATGCGTCCAACCACTGCGTTAACTGAAACGCATGCCGCTTGATATAAAAAAAAAAAACGTGGTCATTGCTCTGGAATTAATGTATATTATTCCCTGTTAAATAATTGAACGTCCAATCACTGCTTTAACTGAAACGCATGCCGCTTGATATCCAAAAACAAACATGGTCATTGCTCTGGAATTAATGTATATTATTCCCTGTTAAATAATTGAACGTGTCAATGAGCATTCTATACAGATTGATTAATTCTTAATTAGTTAAACTTCGCAATGAGTGGTTAGGGTAGTAATTCCTTAAACATATTAAGTAAATGTGAAAAAGTAAATAAGGAAACGGATGCATTCATAAATGCAAAGAAGTAATTAACATTAAATCTTATTCATTGATTTGAGTGTAAGATTAAGAGTATTCCAGCATCATTAATTGCTAGCTATCATAATGAAATTTGTAATTAAAAGAATGATTAAACCATTAATTCTAATAGGAAAACACCTATGAAGTATAAATGTAATTAACTATCTAACAAAAAAAAATCATGCTAATTATTTATTAAAAACTACCGTTTAAAATAAACTAGTTTACAATAAAAACAACTTTGCCAAGCGCCTTTTTGGATGGCCCAAGTCTTCTCTGAATGGAAGAAAAGGAGACATATTTTAATTAGCAGATTGCGTAGGGGCCAGCACTAATTTCACCCTCCAATGCATGGTCCTGATAAAACAACCCTGCCCTTGCCTCATGCAGCGAACCCTCGTGAAGACGGCAGCTGCTATCGATGACCAGCTGTAGATTTTTCTTCGTCACGTGACAGAAAACTACCAATGTCACCGCCCACTGCTTAGCGGTCGATACACTGAACTCATTAATTATCCAGGCGACGTGATTGAGGCACCGGAGTTGATTTGTTTGGGGGACGCAGGGCGCATGGTAATGCTTAAGCGATTAATCTGCAAGCAGTTTCAAGATTTCTCGATAGAAAAAATAAAATAATGTTTCCAACTGATTCTTCTTACCAGTTATGCCATGCATCCATATGTTACAATGCAATGCCGGTATCCACGTGTCATACTGGAAATGCAGGTGGCATAATGTTTTAACTCTTTCAACACCCTATACGCCG
The DNA here is from genome assembly GCA_009831015.1 of Picea engelmannii. NCBI lineage: Eukaryota > Viridiplantae > Streptophyta > Pinopsida > Pinales > Pinaceae > Picea > Picea engelmannii. The sequence goes on along the minus strand of ML789057.1, from coordinate 270,730 downwards.
TTTTCAACACCCTATACGCCGATTAGCGCAGGAGTAGGAAGGCTGCACCACATTTTGTGAATAACAAAATGGCAACAATTTTGGGCATGCATCATAACGATACTCATACGGGAACCATTGTAAGGCTCATGGAATGAATCCAGCATAGGATGTTTTCTACAGTTTCCTACAACCGTAAAAACCACGGGGGAACGCATGATAGAAATAATTGGATCACAAAACTGAAGAGATTGTTGTTGTGAGGCATTGTTAAAAGTATAAGCAACTGCTTTAAATTTTGGATCATTGCATAGCATGGCGGGTTTCGTTCTGCTTTTTTGATGTCACCATAAAAAAACCATTGGATCATTGCATAGCATAGCATGTCAGTTAAATTTTGGATCATTGCATATCATGTTGTTGTTGATGTCACCATCATCATCATGGGCTTTGTTGTTATTTATGTTGTTGTGTATGTATATTATATGCATTATTATTTAATGTTAAAATTTGGTCATGTTGTTGTTGATGTCACCATTATCATCATGGGCTTTGTTGTTATTTATGTTGTTGTGTACGTATATTATATGCATTATTAGTTAATGTTAAATTTGGTTAAAGTTATTAAATGTAATATTAATTAATATAGATTCATCTTAACTGGTTCTATTAAGTGTTTAAAAAAATTAAATGTGTCAATTTTATATTACATTTAAACACAAAAAACCTTATATAACCTTATATTTATTGACATAATATTAAATTATAAAATTTACAATTTACCTCTCAAAACAAAATAAATGAATATGACATAGATAAAAATATCTCATAGAGATCTTAGCCAGGCCATACCATACCATGAAATGAATTGAATAATTGTGTCAATGTTTGCTCGTCACGTGCCATGATATAACAGGGGCGACGGAAACCACAAAAGGCATTGACGTTGAGCTTAAAGTTGGCTTGGATCCACCACACGATGCTGGTAATGGTGAAGTAATTGTGAACACTACAATCAGTGGAAACACTGTTACGGACGCTGTCCGGGACGCTGCTAGTTGTTCTTGAATTTATTGCATTATCAGGCTCTCTCTTTATGTCAACAAACCAAATTCAAAAAGAAGCCAAGCGTTCAATGGGGACAAAAAGTTGATCATTCATTACACGATATGCGAACAGGCGACGGTTACGTGCATCCACGTTTTTTTGGCAGGCGCATTGAATATGTTTTTTTTGGCAGGCACATTGAATATGTTTTCAATGCTGTCTGCCAAGTTGAAGGCAAGAATTGTAGATGACATTAAAAATAAGTGGACATTGAATATGTTCGCAATGCTGTGTGCCAAGTTGAAGGCAAGAATCTTAGATGAAATAAATAACTGGTGAACATTATATATACAATTATAAATTATTAAATGTTCTGTATTATTGGGTGCTTTATAGAGTATGGTTTTTGATTCAAAGTTATTTTTAATGTATATCTTATATATAACATTAATATTCTGTATTATTGGTTGCTTTATAGAGTGTGGTATTGGATTCAAAGTTATTTTTAATGTATATCTTATATATAACATTAATATTCAGATGTATAATGTATAGTATTAATACATGTTTAAAGTTATTTTTAATGTATATCTTATATATAACATTAATATTCAGATGTATAATGTATAGTATTAATACATGTTTAAATAAATAGATGTGAAGATGAAAAGAAAACATGATGGCATAATTTTTATTGCGGGAGGATAGATGAATCTGTATAGTATTAATACATGTCTAAATAAATAGATGTGAAGATGAAAAGAAAACATGATAGCATAATTTTTACTTCGGGAGGATAGATGAATCTTAGTAATTATTGGCTAACAATACAAACAACTTACAACATAGTTTTTATCATAATTATTAACAATATAAACACCTTATAACATAATTAATTATAATAGCTTTACCATTGAGGCATGAAGCATGTATATTTGCAAAAAGGTGTTATGGGATCAATTCATTGTTTTTAATATTTCATGCATTGATGTTTTACGGTTATGCAATTAAAAATATCATGAACGAGCATGGCATTTGTTGTAAAAATATTATGCGTGAACATGACATTTGTTGGAGGTAGATGATGGCAAGAGGTTGAGATGAATCTGTCGGATCTAATGGATATGGAAGTGGAGCAATGATTTTATCATCAAGAGTTGGACGTCAACATTTCATTTTTTTGTTCTATATACAAATTAGATGGTCATTTGAAGTGCATCTGTCCTAAAATTAATTGGACGGTTACTCCATTAATAATCTAGTGGAGGAGGAAGCGACCCTTCTAACCCTATTTCTACAAAGTGCCCTCTTGAAAAAGGAATAGTGAGAATACTAACAAAGGGGGTGGAATAGCTAAGGAGACTTGTAAAGGAAGGATTCTCTTTAGAAATGGTTAATTCTATTTCTAAAGGTATAGTTAAGAATTAGAAATGGTTAATCCCATTTTTAAAGGTATAGTTAAGGAAAAAGAGACAAGGACAAAATTCCAGGGTCTGTTAAGGTGCGATATGGTAAGGAGAGCTTGATGATGTTTGGACACAAGACTACTAATATTTTTGAGGATATAAAGTTAGAAGAGCCCTATTTTGTGCATCGAATCCAAAGAGGAAAAATGGAGATCATGCAAAAAAAAAAAAACATCTAGACTTAGGCACAATTTCTCACCCTATTTGATTGGGAGGAAACATAGGCATTTGAAGGATATAATGTTGAAGAGTTTGGGGTCTCTCATGGGGATTCTTAAGTCGAGTAAGTGGTTCAACTTCTAAGAAAACATATGGAAGGTCTTAGAGGCTCAGAGAGTAAAAGTTCAACACAAACATTAGATTAAGACTCAATTCCAAGGATTTGAAAAGGGAGGTGAGGAGAAGGCATGAATCGAAGGGGTTTTAAAAATGGAGGTGAGGAGAAGGCATGAATCGAAGGGGTTTTAAAAATGGAGGTGAAGTTGAAGGCATGAAAAATGAACTTGCATTTCTTAGGAATCAAATTAATTACTACAAAGAATCTTGGGATATTGTAACCAAGTTTGTGGATGATGTTTTAGAAGAAGATAAGAAGCATCAACAAATAAAAATATTTTTTTTCTGGAAAATATAGTAGAGCTTCAAGAGGAAACACTGCAATTACCAATGGTACATAGAGATATTAAAATGGAATGAGAAGTGAGTGAAGGTGTGAGATTAAATTGAATATATTTAATAAATTCAAAAGGCTCGTGCAAATGAAGATCATGGTATCCAAACCCTAACGAAGGAAGTTATAGCCAGGACGTAGAGCGCAACACAACATTGGGAAAAGTTGGCTATGGAATCAATGAACCAAGTTAATGATGAATGATTGGGTTGTTTGAATTTTAGGACTCTATCAACCAAGTTATGTTTGATAACCACTTTCTCACGTTCGTGATGGAGGATTTCAAGCAATAGAGGAAGTAATGTCAAAGTTTAAACATATTGCAAATAAGTATGAAACTTATGTCACAGGGATAACTTAAGCAGAGCATGGTTATATGCATAAATATCTTATCACTAGAGTGAAAACGACAGTTAGACTGGAGTTGCTAATTCCAAATATAGAACAATACACTTAGCATTTTAGAAATGGAAAGGAGATATTGAGTTTACTTATGGATCAACATGCATTCCTACACACTCTCTTGTGTGAAGAACTATTTGGGAAGTGGGCCAGAGATGATGTTGAGCATGCATTCACAAAGACACCTAGTATGTTGGAATAGTAACGTCATGAAAGATTTTTACTTTTGTAATTTTTTCTTTATTCTATTTGAATTTGTAATTTTGGTTATAAAGAGAGGGATCGACTTCTTAGAAGGGGTCCTTTTCCTTTGGAGTAAATTTTCAAGGATTGCAACAGAGAACTAATTCAAAGTTAGCTTCATAAACTCCTTTGGAGTTAAGAAATTTTTTGGGTTCATTGAATTTTTGTGCATTTTATCTTTATGGTGGATTATTCTACAAATAATTGAATGTCACAAACGTCTAGTACTTGGATTTCAATATTATTAAGCTATTTAATTTTTTTTTTTTTAATTTTTTATGTTTGAACAAATTGCTAAGTGTATTTTAGTGAATAGTTATTGATGGGCACGATAATTACCCTATTTTATTCCCTCAATCTTGCCATAATTATCCTTTTTTAATAGATAATATGATAAATTTCTTGCCTATTATTAGCCACTTTACCCCATTTACCATTCCGAGATAATATGCATTTTTTGGATGAATTTCTATGTTAAATAAATGATTTTTACTAAGAAGAGAACAAGAATGCATGATCTATGTGTTTGGGGTTGTTAACTTATTTGATTGCAGGATTAAGGAAGAAGTTTTATATATTTTGGCATTTGTCAGGTGCTGGAGAGTTTTTCGTCAACAACAATACTGACTACTAAAACTGTCCAGTGCTGCAAAGTTTCTCACCAACATTTATGTGTTTTTAAAGATGCATATTCAACTTTTTATTGGGATCCATTGGAGTTGTTGACGAAGTAATGATGGATGATTATGTAGGATGCCACATAGGACATATCAAGCACTACTCATACAAGTGCCTATAGATAAATACACTTAGCTCCACTTAGTTAGGTGATACATCTTTTGAAATACAAATACCTTTTGTTGAATCTTTGTGTTTATTATTTCTTATTGTTGGTTGAGTTAGCAGGTAGATCATTCAACATATTATAGAGCAAGGGCTTCCTGTAGCATAAAATTTCTGGTTTGCTATATAAAACAATATAGAAATTTTTATTTGTTGTATAAAATTTATGTGGCTTAATTTTTTGGTTTGTTGTATAAATTTTCTTTAGCATAAAATTTCTGGTTTGCTATATAAAATAATATAGAATTTCTTATTTGTTGTATAAAATTTATGTGGTGTAATTAATATAAATTGTTGTATAAATTTTAGGTAGCATAGTCTAGCATTTGCTCTAATTGTCTATAAAATAGGAAGAAAAATGAAAGACAACCCCCCCCGAATAAAATATAAAGCAAAACAATAGTTAATGATAATATAGCCTAGCAATCAAAAAGGCTAAAAATGCATATACAATGCATGGTGTTTTGAAAGCTTTATGTTTTTTGGTTGATAATTAATGTAGGCTTGGTGATTATTGGAGTGTCAAATTTTTAGAGTCTTTTCCTTTGCCTTTGGATTTAATAACTTATTCATTAGAGGTTACTTCTTTTAATCAGAATGAATGAGGAGAAGACGAGATAACTTTGGAAGGTTTCTTCCTAATTCTCCTCCAACTTCTAATTACGGGGAATCAATTAGGATCTCCTCCAACTTTTAATTCAGGGGAATCAAGTAGGAAATAATATTATGTTTCAATTTCTCATATTGTGAAAGAAAAACTTAGGTTAAAGTTGAACAAGACATAACATATATTGATTTGGGGATTCCACAAAACCTCTAGAGTAAAATCTGAATCCACTGACTGGTTACTTGATACTATGTTCAACATGAGAGACATAGAAGAGAGACACGAGGAAGAAAGATCTACACCAAGGAATGAACAAGAAGATAAATAAGAGGAATATACATTTCCTATCAGAGAGTCTAATGAAGAAGCTAAAATGAAAAACATAAATCCTTCAAATCTTCCATTATTTTATGGATTACCTATAGAAGACCCAAACACCTTCTTGTTTGAATTTGAAGTCTTGTGTCATGCATATGAATACAAAAATGATGCTCAAAAGTTAAGACTATTTCCCTCAACTTTGAAGGATGTTTCTTTTAAGATGGTTTATGGGACTACAAGGAGGCAGTATTGGTACTTGGGAAGAAATACATAAATTTTTTTTAGACAAGCATGAAGATTATTGTAAAGTGACAGAAAAAGGGATGAAAATTTTCATATGACACAAAGGGATGATAAAAATTTGGAAGACTATGATGGGAGATTTTAATTACATATAAACGTGCTACAAATTGCAAACTCGATGATGAATAACTCAAGTTAGTGTTACTTAGGGAAGTAAGAGAAGACTTGATGGAAGCCTTATATTTAATTTTTGTTGGGGATATCTACCAATTCACTTATGGTGAAATAAAATATCTTTTCAAGAATTACTCAAGAGTAACCACGAGGAAAGGTAGAGGGTCAAAGACTATTTTAACTTCAAGATCAAAGAGTACAACTGGAGTTACTAAAGTTCAAATTGGAAACTTAATTGAGGATACGAAAACAAACATTTTAAATTCCCTATCTATGCAATTGGATGCTCTGCAGTAAAAAAGGAGACAAGAAGAAAATGATAAAGCCTTAACTATTGATCAGGGGATCAAATTTGCTCAATTTTCAAAGTGCTCGGATCGAGACGAAAACAATGCCATTGCGTCCGTCTCGTTTTCCTGATTCCGGCGGTATATTTATTTTCGCGAATGGAGTCCGTATGGAGGAGATATCGCAATTTTACCGCCAAGTCAAACAGGGCAAAATAGGGGTGCTGACTGTACCTGTCCGTACAGTCCGTACGGCCACGTGGAGGGCCGTACCATATTGCTAACGTGGCAGCTGGATGACATGGCTCATATCGGTTGGTTGATTGTTGTCCAATGAGGTGTTGACACGTGTTGTATTGGGAACGAATGAGAAAAAAACACGTGGCCCAATGCTTGGGCGACACGTGTCCCTTCTTTGTTTGGTTTATATTTCTTTGTAAAAAATATTGGAGTCCGCGGGTTTGAAGCCGGGACCTCCCACAACACAAAGATTTTACAACACTCCAATAGCCATATGGCCGCCCGAAGGTATTTGATTATTATACCAATCAAAATACATTTAAGGTTGTTTGTATGTGGTATGGGAAAAGGGGCGGGCCGGGGCTTACGCCCCGACCCTTGGTTTTATTACAAACGCATATGACCCATATCGTATCGGATTGTATATTGGCGCGCATGCGTTATTTATATTATATGTTGCATTGCAATACATTGCAATTGCAATGTATTTGCTATATGTTTATTGTATTGCGTGTGGTTTGAACCTCCGACCCACGTTTTTACATTGGCGCGCGATTTTTAAATGGAAGTTTGAACGGTTGGACAGTTTAACTCCTATTTGCGCCCAACTTTTGGTCTTATGACCATGTGGCCCAGTGTTGAGGCGGTTAGGGGCTGGAGGCGCCCTAACCGTCCTACAGTTTGGACCGTTTTCGGAACTGTTCGGTGCTGGGTTTATACGCGCGTTTTGGAGCGTGTTCCAGGTTCATGTGTGGAGGAGTGCAGATTGTAGAACCAGAGACAGCAAAGAAGGAGGGGAGACTTCAAGGAAGCTATCTTCTTCATTTTTCGACCGTTTCAGGTGCCGTCAGAGCCTAGACAGGGGTTTTGGCACGTTGGGGAGCCATTGGAGCAGTCATTTTGTTGATTTGAGCACTGTAAGACTTTTTTTTAAGCACTTTGAGCAATTTAATATAAAAGATCCATTTGGAGGCTGGACCAGGAGATGTAGCCCGGAGTGGGGTGAACTCCTTTATCAAGTT
>ML789057.1:225296-248521 GCA_009831015.1 Picea engelmannii | reverse complement strand
ATTAACCTCTTCCTGCAGGTCGATTTACAACACATATTCATACTTATGAGTTTTGCCATAGTCCTTGGCCAGTTCAGTTATATTTACAATCTGGGGGAAACAGGGTGTTACAGTGATACATCTCGCCAACCTCCAATAAGTAATCCCTATCCATCAACAATTGTTGGTAGTCGACCCTCATCACAATCACTCTCTCCCTGAGTGTATGGAAGTCATCAATGACAAGTCCCCCATCTAAACTATCTTGTGTCATCGACGCCCTCCAACAATAACCTACCACCAATGCATGTGTATCATCAATGCATCTAGTGGATTCCATGATCATGCCCTCACTAACTCTCAACTACCCTGCCAAGTGTCGTGACTCCTGGTCACAATCCTGCTGAGGTACTACCTCATGCCTCTCATTGCTAGTGTCAACAATGGAATCCCCAACAACACACTCCTCAAAATATAAGGCACTGAATTGCCCACTGTCCCCTGTGCTACTGAGTCCTCCTGCATGCCACTGCACGCCATCACCAACTACAACCCCTATCTGAATCACACCATATCCTGTATGGGCAGCTGTATCCTCCTGTGCACTCATCCTACTAATATCATTTGTGCCTGGATCCCATACAGATGTGTCCAGACACGTGCTATGGTCATTCCGACCAATAAGGAGTGCATGCTCATCACTGTAGATCGATCCTGGGAGTGAGTGTCCCAACAAGCTGTCGCTCTCCACAACCTAGTCCATCAATGGAATCTCCAAGAGTGGTGATTCACTCTCCTCATACTGATAGGTATGTGTAAGGTCAACTATCTCCAAGCCATACCTCTCCTCCTGGGTCTGCAGATCCATATGTTCCTTGTGTACAATCCCCACACAAGGCTCCTCTACCATATCAAGAATGCCACTGATATTCTCATGTGTCGTAGCTAGCATAGGTGACTGAGAAGATGAAAAATGTGGTTCACTCATCATAGGAAGCTCATCATTCTCCATACATGACTTCCTAGAATCCATGTCTACACCCACCGGTAGGTCATCCAACCTCCTAAGCTCATCATGTTTAAGTGCCAACACATATGAATCCTCACAAGTGTCACCACTATGCTGAAGAGTTGAATCTACAACATTACCTGATGGGGAAGATGAAGGATATGCGATATCATCATGTCCCTCCAACTGTACCTCAAATGCGCAAGACTCACTACCCTTATCGGACTGCTCTAAATAGGCATCTATGGTTTCATTCACATGCATCTCTTCATCCTCATTGTCATAGTGCACCTCAATAATGTGCACCTTCCCTTTACCCCTGCATCGGTGATTTGGCTTCCAAGGAACTTTGCAACTGTCGCAATGCTCCCTGCATCTAATGGGTGTAGGCTCCATCTGTGCTCCTGTCAATCCACTCGCTGGTAATGATGTATTTACATCCTTATCTGATTTTCCCCTTAGGCTGGCAGGAAAACCAACTCTGATACCACTGTAATGTTCCTGACTTGGCTAGTCTAGGAAACGTTGCTAATGTGTGTGCAGGATCAAAGGTTTACAACATATAAATGATCATACAAATAATAAATGCGACAAAGGACTACAAAGTTTGTATTATGATATCTCCGTGGATTACAAAATGCCCGAATACAGCTGAATAAACTGACAATACTCGACTAGATCAATAGACAGAGGATCTTAGCCGGAATACAAATAAGCAACTTTGGCTAAATAAAATAACAACACTCAGCTAGATCAAAAGACAAAAGGATCTTAGCCGTAATGCAAATAAGTAACTAAAAGATAATACCCGGAGCTGATCAATCTGGACCCTGGATGGATACCCCTAGGGAATGCGCCCCTCTTCTTCTTGCAAAATGCATCCTAGTGATTCCACCATCAAAATTGGATGAGATATGTCTCAAAACGACCGCCTTGGTCTACTGGGAAATGGGTCGGAAGGGTTTCCTTGAATCTAGCCTAATGCTCGCTCTGGAACCCCAAATGTGCCTGCCAAAAGTGTCACACGTCCAAGTCTGGAAAATGTGTCACAGTTGATTCCTTCGTCGGAATCTAATGAGGAACTGGGAAAAAGATGCGCCTTGCCATCCTCTCAAATGGGTCGGAGAGAAATCTTGGAATTCTCCTTGGTTGGGATAAGCCGACTAAAACCCTCTCAGAAGCTGCACCCTCACTTTGGATGAATGTGCCCTTGCTGCTGGACACTGTATAACTGCTGCTGAAGAATGATGGAAGACCTGAATGATCTTCCTGGTGACTAGGGTGTGTCTCTCAACACTGAAATCATCCAACTGGTGTCTTCCTCCTGGAATCCACTGAACTATCTCTCCTGAGATCCGCCTCTCTCCTCAATGACAAGTCATAATTTGCATAATGATGAATTAGGTCGCTGACCCTTCCTTTATAGCTTTCCAAAACCCTAAATCCCTGCTGAAACCCTAATTCACTGTTGGCTTCCAAAACCCTAAATCACTGCTGAAACCCTAATTCACTGTTGACTTCTTCCCTCCAAGTGACTTTTACTTTATTTTATTATTCCATGATTAAATCACTTAATTAATTAATTAATTAATTAACCATTTTACCTCTAAAAAGTGATTTATCCATCCTTATGGCTTCTCCAACCACTGAAAGTCACTTCTCACCATCTTATCCTGTAGTGCTCTTCTTCCCTATTCCGATGAGCTATCACACTAAGAAGTTTCTCCAAGTAATATGCCCATTATGACCTTCTTAGTGAATTTAATTAAGATATGACCCATAATAACTCAAAATTACGGAAATCGTCAGAATGCAACGAAACCAAAGCCAAGTTGTGAGGAATGGATCCTGATGATGAACAATGCAAGTCGGGCCCAAATAAACCCCTCAGTATCTCCTGAATTCTCTATCACCCCTATCTGGCTACTCGGGTAGGCATAACACTCTAAAATGTTGTAATGTTATAATGTCCCAAAATGGGGACATTACAAGTTGTAGGTGTTAAAGATCCTAGAGGGTATTTACTTCTTTTGTGGAGTTTTATATGTGCTAATTTGGAAAACATGAACCTCCTTATTAAATCCTTAAAACAACATCTGCAAAGGGACAACAAATCACTTCCTAAGGGGCATATTTAAAGGGAATAAATATCAGACTTGTTGGCTGTCCTAAACAACATAAAAAATAGTTTGAAATTACCTTGAAATTAGTGCCCAACAAGTGGTCACATGATAGGCCTATTGGGAAGCCTATAGGAACCTCAAAATTCTTCATGGTATCAGAGCTTAAGGGCACCTGAGTTGGTTGATATAGTGGCAAACAATTGATAGATTTTTCAATTGCGTGGAATGTACACCTAACTAAGTGGAGCTAAGTGTATTTATCTATAGGCACTCGTATGAGTAGTGCTTGATATGTTCTATGTGGCATCCTACATAATAATCCATCATTACTTCTTCAACAACTCCAATGGATCCCAATAAAAAGTTGAATATGCATCTTTAAAAACACACAAATGTTGGTGAGAAACTTTGCAGCACTGGACAATTTTAGTAGTCAGTATTGTTGCTGACGAAAAACTCTCCAGCACCTGACAAATGCCAAAATATATAAAACTTCTTCCTTAATCCTACAATCAAATAAGTTAACAACCCCAAACACATATATCATGCATTCTTGTTCTCTTCTTAGTAAAAATCATTTATTTAACATAGAAATTCATCCCAAAAATGCATATTATCTCAGAATGGTAAATGGGGTAAAGTGGCTAATAATAGGCAATAAATTTATCATGTTATCTATTAAAAAAGGATAATTATGGCAAGAATGAGGGAATAAAAGAGGGTAATTATCGTGCCCATCAATAAATATTCACTAAAATACACTTAGCAATTCGTTCAAACATAAAAAAAAATAGCTTAATAATATTGAAATCCAAGTACTAGGGGCCAAGCAGCAACAGTAACAACAGAGAGGAGGTGAGCAATACAAGGATATGATAAAAGTGAAATGATTTTCTTGTAACCAGTTGGGGCACTATGTTGTATAATTTTCCAACATGAAGAAGAAGAAGCAGGGTGGTAGTGCAGTGATAACATAGGAGGATGAGTTTGCCTCTCAGTTTGAGAGGGAGTGTTCCTTGATAGTTTGTTGTTCGACAGTTGAGTCACCATCCAATGTCTGGAACATTGAAAATGGAGCGTCAAGTCACATGTCAGGTGTGATAGAGCACTTCAATAATCTCAAAGATACAAAGATCAAGTTGTATATAGTGCTTGGAGACGACACCATAGTCAGGGCGGTTGGGCATAACACAATTTCCTTTCAAAGGGAGTTGATGTCGCCCTTGGTGTTCATGGATGTATTGTATGTCTCGGGGTTGAATAGGAATCTCATTTTAGTTTCCTCCATCCAGGATAAGGGTTTTAGGTGTCCTTCAGAGGGACATAGGTCCTCATTCACCCTAAGGGGTACATCATCACTTCTGGTAGAGTGATTGGGACGCGAGAGGGGAACCTGTATAGATTGGTTTTTCAACCTTTGTATGCTTTGGTGGGTAGCAACATTAACAATCAATTGTGTGAGCTATGGCATCGAATAATGGATCATTTGCATCATGGATCTCTGATATCGTTGAGAGATATTGTGATAGGTTTTCCACAGTTCAACATTGAGCACCAAGAGGTGTGAAGATGGTGTACTCTTGGGAAGTACACGAAGATAGTTTTTTCTAGCAGTGACAATAGATCGGCTAGGGTACTCGCATTGATACACACATATGTGTGTGGGTCCATGTCATGAGTTTCCTTGGGTGGTTTGGGAGTATTATGTTACTTTCATTAATAACCACTCTAGGAAGACCTGGATCTATTTCTTGAAGACCAAGAGTGAGGTCTTCAACAGGTTCCAAGAGTTTAAATATCTTATGGAGAACTAGACAGGAAATAAGATCAACGTTTTTTGGTCTTTTAGTGGAGGTGAGTATAACTCCATGGAGTTTACATATTTATGTACCCAACAAGGTATCAGAAGGCATTTGATCGCTCCTTACAATCTGCAACAAAATGGGGTTATAGAGAGGAAGAACAGGGCCATAGTTTGTGTAATGAGATCAATGTTACATGATCAGGCACTACCATTCTACTTATGGGTAGAGGCTTGTAGTACTGCGGTATATCTGCAGAACATGAGTCCCCATAGATCTTTAGGGAGGAAGGCTCCTGAGGAGGCCTTCATAGGGAGTAGGCCTAATTTTGAGCACCTATGCATATTTGGGTACTTGACGTTCTCTCATGTCCCTTCAGAAAAGAAGACAAAGCTAGATCCCACAATAGAGAAGGGGATACCATTTGGATACTTGGAGGTCTCTAAGGCCTACCAGATCTACCTTTCAACACAGAGGAGAGTGGTGGTGAGGAGAGATGTCAGATTCGAGGAGGATAGATCTTTAGGGAGATCTCTTGAGTTGAGAGATAGAGTTGAGGAAGTCCCACAAATGCATAGTGATGCATTGTAGGGGACACAACCTCATGTGTCAAGTACACCTAGTTCAGGGGTGGCTGGTCCACCCAGGACAACTTCAGGTTCATAGTTGTTGAGTATGCAGACAATTGGTGCAGGTTCTTCAGGCTCACAAACTACTTTGCATAAATCTGTGCATCAGATTGAGGGACATGAGGAGACTACATGAGAGGTTACTTTAGGGAAGAATAAACTGAGATGGTTTCATAATACCTTGAAGGAAGACAAGGAGTATGTTGGAGAGCCTCATAAGTTAATGAGAGAGAGCAAGGCACCAGAGAGGTTTGGGTCCCACTTGGCCATGGTGACAAGCAAATCAGATTTTGAAGCCACTTCTTATGAGCTGGTTGCAGACATACTCACCGAGTCCTTGCCAAGGGGCCAAGGGACAAGTTGGGAGTGGTGAATAACACTTTCCTCGGTAAGAGGGAGTGTTCAGATTGGGTACCTTGGAAAGTGGTCCCTCTGTGTTTGTGAGTCTCTAAACACAAAGGGAGGGATATTTGATCGTTACACTTTACTTTATGTTATAAAGTCACTTTGAATTTATAACATCATTAATGACAAAGTACTTTAAGTTATAAAGTCACTTTGATTTTATAAAGTCATTAATGAGGAAAAAGTAAATTAAGGAAACTTAAGTGAAAAATGAAATCTAATCTCATCCATTCATTTGGAGATTGGCCTAGATCTAATATGGGTCATTGGTTTCCTAGGTTAGCCTAAGGATTCGGCTAAAGGAGACAAAGGGGAAAAAGTGAGATTCATTGTTCACTTGAGACAGTTGGGTGAATCTGAAGAGAGGAGAAGTGAGGGTTTGGAGAAGAAGAGAAGCTCAAGAGGGGGCGTACCATTGTTGAGGAGGAAGCTTCAGCTTGAGGAGGCATACTTGTGAGAGGTAAGGGCACATGGGCTTGATGAGTTTCACCATTGGAGTGCAAGATTCCATGAGGGCGCACTTTGTGTAGAGAGAGCACACCATTTGGTTGAGGGCGTAGTTGCTTTGGCAAGGAGAAAGGGGGTGCATCCACCTTAGAGAGAGGTGCACTCACTAGAAGGCACAAACAAAGGGTGTTAAGGCACACCAAATAAGGGCACAAATACCATCTAGAAGGAAAGCAAAGCTAAGGGGGGCACAAGTCTTATTCTAGCAGGCACAAAGAAATAAGGAACTCCAAAGCATACTTGATATGATTTGCTATTGTATCAGGTTCCATTGTTTCATTTCTTCATTGTAGCATTTGCTTGAGATATCCATAATACATCTACTCTCTTATTGGTTTTCCACATGGGGGTTTTTCCAGGGTCATGTTGACCAAAGAAACTTGTGTTCATTTGTCATGGTTTGCTTATTTACTTATCACCTGTAGGTGTTAAATATCCAAGAGGGTATTTACTACTTTTGTGGAGTTTTATATGTGCTAATTTGGACAGCAAGAACCTCCTTATTAAATCCTTAAAACAACATCTACAAAGGGGCATCAAATCAGTTCCTAAGGGGCAGATTTAGAGGGCAGAAATACCAAACATGTTGGCTGTCCTAAACAACAACAAAAACAATTTGAAATTACCTTAAAATTAGTGCCCAACAAGAGGTCACATAACAAGCCTATTGGGAAGCCTATAGGAACCTCAAAATTCTTCATTAAGAACATGAACAATCAACTTAGTAGCAACAAGAATAGGGAACTCAACAATAAAAGGAACGTAGAACTTATAAGCAATAGGAACAGAGGAGGCAAAGGTTGAAGAGAAGGCGAGTGGTTGAAGAGTTTGCAAGCAACGTGAAACATATTGAAGGAACTTCTTCATCAATGTAAATTGACAACCCAGAAAGCAAGCACATGGAAGAAAGTGATGTGGAATTGACAGACGTTGTAGAGAATGCAACATTTAGGATTGAAAAAGAAGATGCAACCTACTCTTACACACCAAAATGCCACACTTAAGTACCTCACCCTAAGTGTTGCAAGTGTCATGAAAGTGTCACATATACTGACACCATGAAATAACATTTGTCACAATCCCTAGTCAATGTGGAGGATAAATATATTATATGAAGGTCAAAATACTATGTGCACATGAATTAATTATTAATATTCATAAAAAGGAAATTAATTTAGTGTGAGAATCCACCTCACATTTGGTTTCCTATTCTCAAGTAGAGGTTGAGAATTTCATGGATGGTTGAGATATTTTCTCAAACCAAAATCCTAATTTGGTGGATCTTGAGAGATATTTCCTCCTTAAAATCCTTAAGAGATATTTTTTCCCTAAAAATCTTGGAGATCCCTTTTTAGTGGATCTTATCAGTGATCTTCTCCATGGTGGTTAAGCCTCAAAATCCTATATAATGAGGGCTTTCCATGGAGAAGGGAGGAATATTTTGGATATCAAACTTATGATCTTGGGAGCATTGTGCAAGGGTTGGACGAGGACTTGGAGAAGTTGTTGCAACACAATCCATGATTGTAAGTGTCTCTTTCAAGTTCTCATCAATATACTTGGCCTATTTCCTTGTAGTTTGTGTATCTTACATATGATTGTCTATTATAGATTAATTTGTTTAATATAACATGGTAGAGTAGGAGTTTCCTTGTTTCTCTTTGTTGTCCGTGGTTTTTCAGGTATCAAGCTGTGTGAACGAGTTTGGACATCAAGCTCGGATTGGAGCAGTGAGGACAAACACCGAAAATAGGTACGATCACCTTTTTCTCCTTCTCTCTTTTTGACTAATTAAACAAATCTCAAAGGGATGTTAGTGCCCATTTGTATCTTTCTATCTTGGTATTATGGGTCTAGAATCCAAGGGGATATTCACCTGTCCACAGGGGAATTATTCCATAACACCTACCAGGTAACATTTGAAACCACCTATGTTTCTCCTAATATATTGATAGAAATTGAGAAATTAAGGGAACAAATCAAGGGGCTAACTATATAAAACGATGCATGGAAACAAATGGTTGCTTCACATAATCAAGAATAAGTCCTTTTAGAAACACACTAGAGGAAATTAAATTCAACAGAGAAAAGTAATAATCAGTTAAAAGAGGAATTAACAAATAGATAAAGGATTAATGATGAAAAGGGTGAGGAAATTAAAAAAAATTAAACAAAAATTAGAAAAAAATGGGGAATTGGTATAAAAAACACTTGCATGTGGACCATATTCACTAGTTTATGCTATGTATTTAAAAGAGAAATGGTTGAGATTTAAAATAAAGAGAATTGTCTCAGATTTTCCTATGGATTACAAAGGATCTAGAAGAACATTATGCGGCATATATTTTTCTAGTATACTCGAAAGAAGGAATTTACTTGGTGAATTTTATATTCATAATTATTTATTGTCTGATAACATTGATTAGAATCGAAACCATTTTATTGGAGATACTAATTTGAGGGTTTTTTAGTCTGTACTGGAAAATGAGTTAAAAAGATCTCATGAAAAATAATTGTATAAAGAAGAAGAATTGACTATTCCATTATGGATTGGGCTAGAGATAGCTTCCATAACAACCATCTTCAAAACTCATAAAAAGATAATCTCACATCCTAAGATAAAGGTAGTTATGAATCAAGTGCAAAATGCAGTGATAAATGAATTTATAAGTTTTTACAACAATTCAAAATAGACAGTGATTATAGCCTATCGAAGTAGATGGAACAAACTAAATGACACATTGAAGATGAAGGAACCACATTCCTTACCAAATATTCATGCTTCCCTTTATCACAATTGATTGTATGTGAATTCTTTGAGAGAATTTGGCCTTCAATGGATAGGCCTCATATTCAAATTTCCATTGATTCTACATCCCATTCCAAATTACAAGGAAGATAATTCTATTGATAAAAACCAAGAAAGGAAAATATGGCATGTGGTAGAAGTATAGGGAGGATTTCATGTAGAAGAAACCACAACACAAATAATTCCTTATGATTTTAGAGAAACCTGTTTTGCACAAAACTCTTAGCTTGTCTCCTTAGATTCATATTAGTTGTACAAGGGACACACAAGATGATAAGCTGGGGAGTATGATGGGCATGGTAATTATGCTCTTTTATTCCCTGAATTGTGTCATCATTATCCTTCTTTAAATAGATTTTCCTATTATTAGCCAATTTTACCCCATTTACCATTCATGGATAGTATTCATTTTTGGGCTGAATTTCTATGTTAAATAAATGATTTTACTAAGAAGAGAACAATAATGCATGATCTATGTGTTTGGGGTTGTTAACTTAGTTGATTACAGGATTCAAGAATAAGTTATATAGGATTTTCCATTTTTGTCAAGTGTTGGAGAGTTTTTCATCAATGTTGGAATCAATTGTTAAAATTTAGTAGTGTTGCAAAGTTTCTCATCAACAACAATATCGACTACTAAAACTGTCAAGTGCTGCAAAGTTTCTCATTAGCATTTGTGCGTTTTTAAAGATGGATATTCAACTTTTTATTAGGATCCATTCAAGCTACTGACAAAGTAATGATGGATGATTATGCAGGATGCCACATAGGACATATCAAGCACTACTCATAAAATTGCTTGTACATACATACACTTAGCTCCACTTAGTTAGGTGTACATTGTGGCTTATGTAAATAGTTAAAGCAATTAGTTGTTAAGACTATGACTTATCTTGAAGTAGTGATTTCTTTTTTAGGAAAGTAGTTAAAAAAAATTCAGTTAGTTTACTAAAAATGAACAACCACTCAAGAACTCATGGGGATTTTTGTATAAAAAATAAAAAAAAGAATCTAAGGGGTTTGTTCGACTATTAATACATCGTTTGGAATACAACTATATATTTTTTAATCTTGGTGTTTACCGTTGCATGTGTTTGGTTGAGTTAGCATGCAGATCATTCTACAGATTGTATAGAAAGGGCCACTCTACAGACATGGCGATCCTAATTTATTTTGCAATATTTATTTTAGTATTATTATTTTTATTTTATTTTCTAGTAAGCTTACTTTGTATTCCCATTAGACTGCTACACTTTAATTCCTGTCATTTATTTTTATGCATTGGGTAGATTAGAACTTCTTTCTAGTTTTCAAGCTTTCTTGTTACTGTTGAATTAGGGATTCTAAATTAATTCGTAATACTTGAATTGTAGCAATACAATAGTTTCAATAAAATTCAGTAGGGTTTTAAACATCACTATTTTTAGTTGTTAAATTTCTTGTAGCACATATTTTTGTATTTGTTGTATAAAATTTATTAGTGTAATTAATATAAATTAGGTAGCATAGTCCAACATTTTCTCTAATTTTATGTTAAAATAGGAAGAACAAAGAAAGGTAATCCCGAACCGATTAAAAAAAAACAAAAAAAAAAACAAACAAACATTAATTAACAATAACTTAGCCTAGCAATGAAAAGGCCTAACAATGCATATGCAATGCATGGTGTTTTAAAATCTTTATGTTTAATGGGTTGATAATTAAAGTAGCTTCTGATAATTATTGGAGTGTCAATTCCAAGCATTGTCTGAGCTTGTCAGTTACTCGATTCTATATTTGTTTCGTAGCTTCCATTATTTATACATGGAATACAATTAGAATAATTTTTTTGGTATCTTCACTATTATAATTTTTATCCCTTTCAACTTTGTCTTATGTACGTTTTGCTAGAAATTATCATGCAGTAATTAAGTCTTAAATGAATGGTTTCCATTGAGTATTTCATAGGTGTTGGTTTTTCATATGAGACAATATTGTATATTCTTTTATTATTATTTAATATGCAAAAGGATCACAATTTAAAGATAGATATCCACAGAACAACAAGATGTATCCTCAGGGAAACCCTCAAGGGGGAGAAACCCCTGCAAACTTTCCTTGGTATAGATTCCTCCAACATGTACAATGTCATAAAATGCCCTTTCATGAAATCAAGACCAAAGAGACTCAGACACGAACCAAGAATAACCTTCTAGATAAGTGCACACTACTCTTTTGTACTTATGTTCAATGAGTGATTTCAATATGACTTGATATAACCTCTATTTATACTCTAAAAAGACCTAAAAGACATGACTTATCAATAAACCCTTTCACAGTGAATTATTAATAAACCCTTTTACAATGACTTATCAAGTCAACCTTCTCGAGGTTATGACCAATACAATTACACTTAGGAATAACTTCCGAAATTACATAAAATCTCAACACTCCCTCTTAATGAGGAAGGTATTCTATCTGGCACAAACTCTAACATTGTCACCATGCACACGAGCTCGTGACCATTGACTATCAGACACATGAATCTATACATCATAGGGAATCCACAGTGACTTCACAACATGCATCTAGGGCTGGTGGGTAGCTCTTCAATAGATACAACATGTCATCATGAGACTATCCAATTTCCCACAGAAAACTCGGATATCTTATGCATCACATCCAGTAACCTGCGATAACATCTGTACCTCATCTCTTCAACATGCATCCAGGGCCAATGGGTAGCTCTCTAATAGCTACAACATGTCATCATGACATCCACTACCCTGTGATAACATCTAAAGCCATCACTCCCTCTCAAGAGGGACTACACCAAGCATTTCCATGAAGTGCTCGAACTTCGTCTTTGACAACAACTTTGTCAACACATCTGCAACATGCTCATCGGTAGCCACATATTGGATCCTGACTGCTTCCTTCTGCACCATATCCTTGATATAGTGATACCTGATTTCGATATGCTTTGACCTATCATGAAACACCGGGTTCTCTAACAACTTTATACAACTCTTATTGTCACACAAGATACATATCGCCTCCATCACAATATTGAATAATCCAGTCAACAATTTCTGAAGCCACACTGCTTCATGACCCTCTGCACTTGCTGCCACATACTTTGCCTCATCCATACTGAGTGCTACACATGACTGCTTCTTACTGATCCATGAAATCATACCGGATCCGAAAGTGAAGCAACATACTAATGTACTTTTCCGGTTTGCAACACTACCATCCCAATCTGAATCTGAATATCCAAGTAGACCGATCTCACTGTCTACAACATACTCGATCCTGTAATCCATTGTACCTTTAAGGTACCTCATCACATGTTTTACTGCAATCAGGTGATCACATATGGGGTCAACCATGTACTGACTCAGGGTGTTCAAAGAAAAACATATATCTAGTCATGTATTCATCAAATACATCAACAAACCCACAATTTTCTTATATAACGTAACTTCTACAGTCTCTGAAGTCGTATCCTGAAGAAACTTCAGATTTGATACCATAGGTGTAGCCATTGCCTTGCAATCCAATATCCTGAACCTCTTTAGGATTTCCACTGCATACTTCCCTTGACCTAGGAAGGTTTAACTAAGCTTTTTCCATACCTCCAGTCCCAAGAAATAGTGCATCATACTAAGATCCTTCATATCGAACTCAGAGGCCAACTCCCTTTATCACTGAAAAAATCTGATTGTCTAGTCTTTACACTATGTGGAGGCATGAACGAAATGAGGGGAACTTGATACTCCATGTTTGATGCACCGCATAAGGGCTAGGCAATGGACCTTTAAAATAAATAGAATAATACAAGGACATGATGTGCAAGTATTTGGTTATGTAGAGAGGCACACAGGTTAGAGGACAATGTTAAATCCACTTTGCACTCCACACAAGTTAAAAAGTGCAAGGCATAAAAAAAAAGACTAAGTTAAAAGGCTCATTTAGAATGATGCACACAGAGGTTAGTGAAGTTGGAGGGGTCTTGTTCCTCCACATTCCTCACTTTGCACAAATTCAAATGGAGCCTAGTGCATGCAAAGGAAACAAAAGTACATTTGATGTCTTCTCATTACACTTTGCATTTAGATAAAAAAAAAAAAAAAATAGAGCCTGCGGGGAAAAGATACATAGAGTAAGCATGCAAATCATGAGGTGTGCTCACTTCCACATCAATATTCCTGCATAATAAAATAAGCAGAGGACTCCATGATAGGGAAAATAGATTATGTGGAACATGATGTGGCTACCAAAGGTTTTGACATGTGTGTACTTTGACCAATCACAAGATGACACACTGTAGTTGAGAAAACTCAAATTGCTTGAATTCTAAAAATTTGAAATAATGGGTAAGCATGCCAAGGTACTATACCTAATTCTTCAAAAAACAACTAGGTGGTCATTGAATTTTCATATATAAAAGCTAGGTCCGCGAAGAAAATGGGGTTACAATATGCTTAGGATGAAAGGGAGAAGAATGTTTGTGATTAGTTTGGACTATAGATTTGAATGATTTGAATGGTGATAAAGGAGATAGAAGATCAACCAAATGTTGGGTTGACACCATATTTACACTATTTGAAGAGATTAGAGGGATCACATTAGAAAGGAGAAGATTTACTAGTGTTGATTTTTCATTAAGCTAGGCTCAAGCATGTAGTTTATTCCAATTTTAGCATTTTACTTGAACCATAGACAATTGCAGTTACACCATAAATAATTTATTGCAGTAACCAAGATCACAAGAAAAAACACCATGCACAAGTACACAAGAAGTATCCTGGGAAACCCTTCTCAACAAGGTAAGAAAACCCGACCAATCCTTTGCTATATTCTTCAAGAGAAAGACCTCCCACACCATAAATCTAGCACACAAAAGGGTGCTCACAAAACCTAGAAGACTAGCGCCCAAGAGAGGTGCACACTTCAGCCCAAGAACAAGTACTTGCTAAAATTTCCAAACTCACACTTGTGTATGTTTCCTCAATGGGGAAATTACCTTTATTTATATTAGATTGGTCATATCAACAATAGTGTCTATTGGCACAAAAGGGCCGACCTCAATAACTCAAAATTTACTTAATAATTACCATATTAATTATCTTTTACATTATGTATCTTTTACTTTATGCTGGGGCCGACATGTACCCTTTACATCACAAATACAGTTACACGTAAGTTTGACTCTTGGAAAATATAACAAGGGATCTCATACACACACTAGTGCTTAGCCACAGGGACATCCAAGTCTCTATCTCACTGCGTCTCACGAAAGAATCATCAGAATTCACACTCACTAGTGCTCAACCACTAGGATCACGCCCACTTGTGCTCAGCCATAGGAACATCGTACTCAACATATCTCTATCTCACAACCTCTCACAGGAGAATCATCTGGAGTATCACATCATCTCAACTCTCTGCATAAAGGAGAACAATACATCGTTTCATCTCTGTCTTAGAGAGAATGACAAACCCAACTCATGGGATTCCTCACCCCACACAGGGGCACACAACGTTCCATCTCCGTCTCAGAGAGGAACTTGTAATGTCCCCACTTTGGGACATCATCACAGTGCAAAGATTTATGATGACCAAAGTAGGCAGATGGATGTTATAGCGAGTACATGGGTATTTGTGAGACATTGTGGGGTCCAGCTTGCATTGATCATCATATTCCATCATTACGAGCCATTCCGCACAGGTTGGATTTGGTTTCGTTGCATTCCGACGATTTCCATCATTTTGACTATTTTGAGCTATAAGTTAATTGAAATCACTAAAGAGGTCATTTTGGGCACATTACTTGGAGGAACCTCTCAGTGTAATAGCTGATTGGAATTGGGAGGAGCAACACTACAGGATGGGATGGCTAGAAGTGACTTTCAGTGGCCAGGGAAGCCACAAGAAGAGATAAGGAGTTTTTCAGAGGTAAAAAGGTTAATTAATTAATTAAAGTGATTTAATTAATTAATTAAATATAAAAAAAATGAAAGTCACTTTGGAGGGACAAGGTGAGCCAAAAAGTATAAAGGAAAGGCAAGGGCCTCTTCTCATTCATTCATGTATGATCTTATTTTGATATCTGGCTTCTAGCTAGTGAGCCGAACATTGGGGGTTTTGAGGGTTTTTACATAATAAACCCTAGAGGACGATTCAATGGTGAAAGATTCCACCTAGCTTGTCCCAAGCTTGGTCTCGGAGATGCAATACTCTCCCACACCATTCTAGCTCGGTTCTACATCAGTGCAGGAGGGTTCTACACAGCCATAGGCATAGGAAGAGAAGGAGGGCACACCATTGGGGTTTCCAGCAAGGGGGGCACACCATCTTTGGAGAGAGATTTGTTGTAGGAGATTGGCAGGGTCTTTGAGGATTCTATCACTTGGGTTTTCATTGCAGGGCCTTGGACATCAACTCTAATGCTTTCTGAGAGAGTTGTATGGCTCAGATTATTTCTTGAGCAGTGGGACGAATTGAAGAGAAGGAGGGCATTTTTGAGATTTAGATCTAGTCAGTTTGGAGGGGTTACACTTCAGATCTGACCCTGAGACTTCACCTAGTGACTTGCAGTGTCCTGATCTATATCCCTGGTGAGTTTTAGAGCATTTGGATGCCTCCTTCATCAGGTCCAAATTATCTAGGGCTTCAATCATCCAGTGGGGCACACCGTTCAGAGGAGGAGTTCATATCTACAGGGTTTGAGAATAGATTTGGAGATTTGGACACCTGGGTTGTCCTTGCAGTTGGCCGATCTATCGGTTGGCATCTTTCTTGGGGTGATTGGACATATTTGACAACAGGGCCGAAATATTGAGGAGCTTTAGCACTGCAGCAAGGCGTGGCATCTTCCAGTTTGAGGGGCTTGGCAGTTAGCATTGGCATTCATCTCTTATCCAGCCTTTCGAGGCTTATTTTTTATTTTCGGGAGCATTTTGAAGCATCTCTATTGTCTATCTTCTTGGCCATCTGTTGATCATTCCAGATCGACATCTTCATTGTAGCAGGTTTCTCTATTTTATGAATAAAGCAGTTTGAGATGTTTTGGCTTGTCTATCATATTGCATATGGTTGAGGTATGTTTCATGGTTGTCTCTTCTTGTTATTTGTTGTATACACACATATACACACATCAGTAAACCCTAAGGACAGAATCAAGAGGCCATTCAACAAGTAAACACAAGTAAATCAATAGATCAAAAAACTGTTTGACGAAATACCACAACCAGAAAAAGTTTTAAAAAGACACCAAAACCGTGATGATCCTTGCATAATGTCTTGGGATCATTACAGTGGTATCAGAGCTTAAATCCTTCAAACCCGAGGGGTCTTTATGGATAGTTGGAAGGAGATGGATAGGATAGCCATTGAGATGACACGCTTGGAGATCATGTATGACAACCTTAGCAAGGAAACTAAGGCTATAATAACCTTCCAACAATATGCAGCCTATAGAAATCCCCATTGGAGAAAATGGGATATTTTAGAAGGGATCATCATAGCAGATAAAAAGAGAAAAGAAGCAGCTAGATGGTGGGAAGAACAGAGAAACCCCACGCCCAGTAGGAGCACAGAACCTTGCCACAATTGCAAGGGGCCGTGGGAACCAGATCATAGGTGCAGGGGTAAGGATCAGGAGCACATTATTGAGGCATGTCATGACAGTGATGATGAGGTGTGTGAGGATGGAGCGATAGATGTGGATTCAAAGCAGCCAGATGATGACAGTGACTCTTGCATAGAGGCTAGTGATGCTTGCACACTTGAGGAGGATGATGACCCTTATGTAGTGGATAGGCAACATGATGGACAGGATGATAGCTCTAGTGTCTCAGCAGACATATCACATACCATTGATGACCTTATGCCTCAACAAAGTGGTGACACTAGTGAGGAGTCACATGTGTTAGCACCTAGAGATGATGAGCCTCCTATGGGGGATGTGACACATCTGTCACCTCTTCAGACAACCATGATAGCCACGTTACATGAGGAGATCAGTGGCACGTCAGGTATGATGGATGAGCTTAGTGTGAGGGATGCACACAATGGATAGGTAGACCCATAGATCCAAGAGGAGGTACAGGACGTATTGGCAGTTGAGCTCACACATACAGGTCAGCCAGAGGAGATAGAGTCACAGCTATTGGAGACTCCATTGGTTGAGCAGATTGTAGAGGCTGGCAGGTGAATAGAGAACTTACTTCTAGGATCATATTGCATGGATGAGGATGCATTCTTTAGCAGTCAGGATGACCATAGAATGAGTCTGGATACATCTATATGGTATCCAGGCACATATGATAGTAGCAGGTTGAGTGCACAGAAGGATACAACTGCTCACACTGGATACAATATGATTCAGAGGGAGGTAGCAGTTGAGGATGATGTGCAGTTACATATGGACATACCTAGTAGCATAGTAGACAGTGGATAGTTCAACACGTCATCTTCCACAGAGGGTGTTTTTGGGAATTCTAGAGTTGGCACTAGCAGGACTGACACTAGCAGTGAGGGGTCTGAGATGGCACCTCAGTATGACCATGATCAGGAGTCACACCACATAGCAGCACAATTGAGAGTTAGTGAGGCTATGATCAGGGCAGCCAGTAGACGTATTGATGACATGCATGCAGTGATGGAAGATTACTGTTGGAGAGCATCAATGACACAAGGTAGCTTAGATGGAGGATTTTCCATGGATGATTTTCACACTCTTTGGGAGAGAGTATCTGTGATGAGGACTGACTACCAGCAGTTGTTGACAGACAAGGATTATCTACTGAGGGTTGGTGAGATTTATCATGAGGTTTTGAGGGAGCAGGAGTTGGAGATGGACCGACTCACTTAGGAGTTGGAGAGCACTCAAGGATTATTTAGAGGCACACAGACAACCCTTCAAGAATCAGAGTCTAGGACATATGAGTCTTCTAAGGAGATCCATCAGAGATCCACTTCATCTGTCTTAGTGGACTCTTAGATGTATCAGTCAGTCACATTGACAAAGGATGTTGATGATCTAGCAGAGGAGCACCAGTTGATGGGGGACACTTTCATTTGTGTCTTGGGAGTGGTTGATCTCCATATATAGATTGATCCAGCTGTACACCCAGGATCTGTGATGCAACATGAGTTTGCGGGAGATGACAAGAGTATGCTAGAGCATACAGTGATGAGTGATAGCTCACAGAGACATGCTGAGATGTATGGTGGGATTCAAAGGGGTGTACTGCCTGGAAGGGAGGAGACACACTTAGGGGAGCATGCAGATGCCACTCCTTTGCAGCATCATATGATTATGAGACCTCACCTTCATGATTTTCAGCAGTTGTCTGGGTGATGGGAGATGGAGAGTGGTTTATCAGCAGTTGGAGGAGTTGCTTCCGATTGTACCTGATGAATGGGGTTTGGTGATGACTACAGGCAAGAAGTTATCATGGATACCGATGGATGAGCTTCTGGTAGAATCTGTGGGATTGACCAAAGCATGTGACGCCTTTAAGTCCTACAGTCAGTTGCAGATATTTCTATTAGCCCATCCTGACACTTTTATCATAGACAACAACATGAGGATAGATAGGCCGTGGCTGAGGGCATGGAGAGTGAGTAGGTCGAGACTACATGAAAGGAGTACTTTTACGGCATACAATAGGTCAGAGGTGGACCGTGTTAGACAAACAATTGAGACTTGGTGCGTGATGGTGAGCATCATAGACCAAGTGACGAGAGATGAGCATAGAGGGCTTCTGACAGTGATTAGCCTCACACAGGAGCAGTTAGAGGAGATTGGAAGTGATAAAATTCCAAGTTTTCCATGGGACCCAGGAGTCCATTTTGTTAGCACGATGTTCATGTTGACCTAGGTTGCACCAGAAAGCCACACACTCCACCTTGGTTTGGTTTGGAGTGGGTCTCCAGGTTCTTGTCCTATGGGGCGAGACCTTTCCTTCCGCTTGATCATCATGGTAGAGCATGGAGATGTTTGGATGGGTCATTCTTCTATAGAGATGCCTTTACAGATACAGTTTTTGGACAACAGGTCCGGTGGTCACAGGTATTTCATCTTGAGGATCCAGTAGAGGAGGATCCAATATGTATACAGGGGGCAGACAATCATGGTCAGAGTAGTGTAGTGTCAGCATGAGGATCTTCGACAGAGGTTAGCATGGTACCCAGGGATTGCAGGATTGAGCAATTCATTGACCGACAGGGGAGAGTGGACCATTGCAGGGGAAAGTTATTCTAACTTTCCATTGAGATTCAGTGTTGAGAGGAGCGCATCGCTTGCGGGTGCCTCACGGAGGTCTTGCATCACCTCAGTTGGGCATCAGTATTTGCAGTTGATGGAGGCTATGTGGATCTTGGTAGAGACTAGGAGGATGGACTCACTCTGGGATGAGGCCATGTTTCAGGTACAGGAGACTCACGAAGTTGGTGTATTTCAGGATTATGCGTCCCATGGGCTAGCAGTTCATGACTTGATATGGGACCCAGGGGGCAGCATGTGTGATTGTTCATCTTTGGATGGGTTCTATTATCTATCCCACAGGTGGACATGGGATCCTGGAATTATACTTGAGGGGATTTGGTTATTGCTTGAGGACAAGCAATTTTCTAGCAGGGAGGACTGTAATGTCTCCACTTTGGGACATTATCACAGTGTATAGATTTATGATGACCAAAGTAGCCAGATGGATGCTATAGCGAATACCAGGGTATTTGAGAGGCATTGTGGGGTCCAGCTTACATTGATAATCATATTTCATCATTATGAGCCATTCCGCACAGGTTGGATTTGGTTTCGTTGCATTCCGACGATTTCCATGATTTTGACTATTTTGAGCTATAAGTTAATTGAAATTACTGAAGAGGTCATTTTGGGCACATTATTTGGAGGAAACTCTCAGTGTAATAGCTCATTGGAATCGGGAGGAGAAACACTACAGGATGGGATGGCTAGAAGTGACTTTCAGTGGCTAGGGAAGCCACAAGGAGAGATAAGGAGCTTTTCAGAGGTAAAAATGTTAATTAATTAATTAAAGTGATTTAATTAATTAATTAAATATAAAAAAAATGAAAGTCACTTTGGAGGGACAAGGTAAGCCAAAAAGTATAAAGGAAAGGTAAGGGCCTCTTCTCATTCATTCATGTATGATATTATTTTGATATCTGGCTTCTAGCTAGTGAGCCGAACATTGGGGGTTTTGAGGGTTTTGACATAATAAACCCTAGAGGACGATTCAGTGGTGATAGATTCCACCTAGCTTGTCCCAAGCTTGGTCTCAGAGATGTAATACTCTCCCACACCATTCTAGCTCGGTTCTACATTAGTACAGGAGGGTTCTACACAACCACAAGCACAGGAAGAGAAGGAGGGCGCACCATTGGGGGTTTCCAGCAAGGGGGGCGCACCATCTTTGGGGAGAGATTCATTGTAGGAGATTGGCATGGTCTTTGAGGATTCTATCACTTGGGTTTTCATTGCAGGGCCTTGGACATCAACTCTAGTGCTTTCTGAGAGAGTTGTATGGCTCATATTATTTCTTGAGCAGTGGGACAAATTGAAGAGAAGGAGGGCATTTTTGAGATTCAGATCTAGTCAGTTTGGAGGGGTTACACTTTAGATCTGACCCTGAGACTTCACCAAGTGACTTGCAGTGTCTCGATCTATATTCTTGGGGAGTTTCAGAGCATTTGGAGGCCTTCTTCATCAGGGATGAATTATCTAGGGCTACAGTCATCTGGTGAGGCACACAATTCAGTGGAGGAGTTCAGATCTAGAGGGTTTGAGAGTAGATTTGGAGATTTGGACACCTGGGTTGTCCTTGTAGTTGGTCGATATATCAATTGGCATCTTTCTGGGGGTGATTGGACATATTTGACAGCAGGGCCGAAATATTGAGGAGCTTCAGCACTGCAACAGGGCATGGCATCTTCCATCTTGAGGGGTTTGGCACTCGACATTGGTATTCATCTCTTATCCAACCTTTGAAGGCTTATTTTGTATTGTTGGGAGCATTTTGTAGCATCTCTATTGTCTATCTTCTTGGCCATCTGTTGAGCATTCCATATCAGCATCTTCATTGTAGCAGGTTTCTCTATTTTATGAATAAAGCAGTTTGAGATGTTTTGGCTTGTCTATCATATTGCATATGGTTGAGGTATGTTCCATGGTTGTATCTTCTTGTTATTTGTTGTATACACACATATAAACACATCAATAAACCCTTAGGCCGGAATCAAGAGGCCATTCAACAAGTAAACACAGTAAACCAATAGATCAACAAACTGTTTGACGAAATACCACAACCAGAAAAAGTTTTAAAAAGACACTAAAACTGTGATGATCCTTGCATAATGGCTTGGGATCATTACAGAACCTCACACCCATCTCATGGGAACACCCAACTCATGGGATTCTTCACCCCACACAGGGGCACAATAATATTATGGTAGCTGCGGGAGGTATTTACCTCCACGTGTAAACCTGACAAGAATAGAAGACTCCAGAAAGAAAGAGAAAACCCTAATGAGTTGGCTAATAACCCTAAGTGCTTGGCTAATAAAACAAGCACACATTCTTCTATATTCTAACATGTTATGGCCCACACCTCCTTCATTCAGTCTAAACACTGGAAGGAAACATAACCGCTAGGATAATGAGCTCGCTGAGGAACTACTGCTAGGGTTACTAGCAGAAGCAGCTTCTAAGACACTGTCGCTAGGGTTACTAGCAGGAGCAGTTGTAGAAACCCTAAATCCTCTTGTTGAGGCACCTTAAGTGAATGAATTGACCTAATCTCTGGATAGATCAATGTGCTCTAGCCTAGCACATCTCCTGACACTCTCAGCAAGCCAAGACGTGAAGTTTGAATTTCTGGTCAGATCTAGGGGTTGACCAAGTCAAGCAAGCCATGACTAACTCTATGAAGTCTGAGAACAAGTTAGATGGAGCCTTTAACTTCAAAGCGTGGAAGACAAGGATTGACCTCATCCTTGCCAAGAATAAAGAGCTGGATATTGTGAAAGGAAAGTTCGTGAAGACATAGTTTGAAGAAGGAAAAGAGAAGGAACTGCAGAACGTTGCAACTATGGAGAAGTTCAAAGATGTTGACATCAATGCCATGAGTATCATAGTGGATTCTATAAAAGACCACTTGATACCCTACATCTCCCATCTTGACTCATCGAAGAAGATGTACGATTCCCTAACAAACCTCTTCTCAGTCAGAAACATTGGACAAGTAATGAGTCTGAAGAATGAGCTCCGTGACATGAAGATGAACGATGATGACAACATAACATCATATTTTGTGAGAATCTCTCAGTTAAGAGATCAACTACAATCTATTGAAGAGATCATCTCAGAGAAGGAATTGGTAAACATAGTACTCAATGGTATTCCCAAGACGTGGGATGCATTTGCTACAAGCATGAACACAAGGAAGGAGTATCCAACATTTGAAGAACTTTGGACTTGCTGTGCTCAAGAAGAATCAAGGATTAGTGCAAAAGAGAAACCCCAAAAGAAGTACGATGATCAATCCTTCACATCAATATTCAAGAATTTCAGGAACAAAAGGAAGTTTGTTTCAAGCAGGAAGCTAAATCAAGAGAAAGACATTTTAGAAATACAGTGCTTCAACTGTCGAAAGTATGGTCACTATAGGAATCATTGTCCCGAGCTAAGGAAAAGGAAGGAGAAACACGAAGCGTCAATTGCCGAAGAAAAGGAACCTACAAAGAAGACTAAGCAGGATGATAGGGACTTCTTCTCCTAAAGGTAACAATACTCTTCTTATTTCTTGTCCATATCTTGTTTGCATCGTCTCTGTACATATCTTGTATATCTATCTCTTGGAAGATAATGTGTTCCAAGAAGAACTATACCTATGGAAGAACAACAAGATAAGAATGGATACCATTAGATAATACACATGAAAGGATGAAATA
>ML789057.1:162545-203991 GCA_009831015.1 Picea engelmannii | reverse complement strand
CACCGTTCCTTTTAGCTGCTCTCCTGCACAACCTCCCAGAGGTTAAACTCCGTGCGCCTTCCTTCGGATCCGATGTCTATTGGTTCTTTGCACAAGATTTGACAACAGTTGTGCTCCCTTCTAAGCTTGAGAACTTATTCGTTCCCCTTGGAATATTTTCCAAAGTTTCAAAGGCCTCGACCTTCGCTTCCCCTGCGAGCTCAATTCCTTTGGATCTCGCCTATGTTCTAGGAACACTGTCCCTCCCGAGCTTCGTTCTCTCAGAGATTTACTCCTGTGCACACTTTGCGTTCGAGGATCTCGAATAACTCAGATTTGAGAAGTTTTCTTGAAAAGAAAACTCCTTACGCCCACCTGGCATTCTCCTGCTTGATGCACACCTTGCAGAACCTATAGAGTATTCAACAACCCTGTGAGTGTCTTCTCCTCGACACTTCTCTTTTCTCAGAACTCGAAATAGAGTTCCCTAGTGCACTCTATGCACCCGCTCGATGCCCTCTTGGCAGAGCTCTACAGAACCTTCAGTAGTTCTATCTTCCCTAAACTCGAGACATAGTTCCTTCCTGTGCACTCCTTGCACCTCTGTTGATGAAGGTTCAACACTATCCCTCTTGAGATTTCCTGAGGTTGTCTCACCTCTGTCAACGCACACCTTGCGGACTATGTGCACTCCTTGCACCCGGAAACTACAAGATGGGAAGAAATTGAAAATTATGAAATACTTCACCAGTTATGCATTCAAAACACGAAATGCATAAAAGCATGCAAACACATATAGACAATTCATGGGCAGGAAAAACTGCTCTTTGTATTAATCTCCAAATGTCTATACAAAATGTGTTTTTACAAAAGTTGGACTGCTACAGAGTCTCAGTTCTCTCCCTCGAGATCTCTCTACCTGAGAATTCTCCTATTCTCCCTCTCCACTCTACTCCTCGAGAGACTCCTTACAAACGAGGGCTCTCTTTTTCTTATCCTCATCCATCGCCTATGTGCTATCGCTATCTCAGAGCAACTCCTACTCCTACGGCTACATTACACAAAAGGAAGTTGCAGACCTGACTGATCTGGACTTAGCTGCAGGTAACCATTAAAGGAAACCTCAACCACTACCTGTACAAAGGCATGATCTGGTCTCTATCAACCTTACAACATTAAATTCAAATTCAAATTTTGAAAAACGAGAGGGCTGCGCCTCTCCCTTTCATGAATGTGTGTTGGATGTGCTGGCTGGCTGGCGCTTATGCTAAGTTGGAGCAATGCTCTTGCATCAGAATTGGAGGACATAATTTTGCAAAAGAAGGTCCAAGTGACTCGTAAAGGACAAGAATAATTTTGGAAAATTGGCCAAAAGGGACAAAATTTGGAGAAATCTAAGCGACATGCAAGAATCCAAATGGAATTTTTTTTTCCTCATCTTTCCTTAGAAGCTTTTGGGGACCAAAAGCCTCTCATTGGTGAGGTGTGATCCGAGTGAATCCTTAAAGAATCGAAATGGAAAATTGGTTATTTCTCTAGTTTATTTTGAACTTAAGAACCTTCAAATTTATGTTCTTAAACCTATTTTTAGAAGCATCGATGCCTTGGAAATGTCCATGGAAGTCTTAAAAAAATGGCTAAGGTAAAAGCTACGTGGAGGCATGAACAAAAGGAAGGGAATTTGATGATCCATGCTTGGTGCATTGCATAAGGGCTAGGCAAAAAATCTTCAAAAGAAACAAACTAAGGAAAGGACATGCTAGGATTTGGTTATGTAGAGAAGTAGGCAAGTTGGAGGGAAGTGTTACCTCCACGCATAGCACAAGTTAAAAGGCACAAGAAAATAGACTAAGTTAAAAGGCTCACGTAGAATGATGCATGGAAAGGTTTATGAAGTTAGAGGAAAGGGAAAGACCCTTAATGTCTGTCCATTGCTCTCTACATTATGCAACAAGATGAAAGAGCCTATAGGGAAAAGGCATGTAGAGTAAGTATGTGGAGCATGATGCATGCTTACTTTTACTTCCAGTCTTGCACATAACAAAAGAAGGAGGTGACCCAAAGACAAAGAAGGTGTCAACCTACTTGGAAGATGGCATGGCCATCCAGGTTTTGACATGTGTACACTTTGATCAATCAGAGGGTGCCACATGGCAATGAGAGAAAACCAAAATTGCATGACTTCTACATGATTTGAAATGATGGGTATGTTGGAGTAATCAGACACTCACCTAATGATTAATATTCCTAAGTTTGATAGTCTAAGGTTGAGGGTGCTATCTCGAGATGGAATATTATCTCCAAAGCATATTTCTTAAAAATAGGGCACCTCCTACAAAATAGTGGCACCTCCCTCTTCAGTTTAAATTCCATTAGGAGTTTAGTTAGGCGTTCAGTTAGACTAGTGGAGAGTTCAATTAAACTAGTGAAGGACAACTCATCCATGCAACAATTGATTTTTTCATGCTTAAGAGAAGGAGGGTGCATATCTCATGCATGCATGCTCTTCTCTCTCCTCCACATGTGTCGACTCAGATAATTGTTAATTTCTTTGATAACCGACTCATACTAGGTGACAATTAAACTCTGGTTTATGTCAATGAGTGTCTACTTCACTCTAGATCACTACTAAGGAGAATTTTCTTGGTCATGCGGCTATCTATGGCGCATTGACCTATTATTAGGGATTATTAATGTATTTATTACTTACTCATGTAATACAATTTACACATTCTTTCTCTCATTCTTGCTTCTTTCTCTCTAGTTCTTTTTGCAAGGTTTGTGTGAATTTCTCTAGCTAGGTTCTCTGTGAATTTCACATGGCATCATATCTTGTGAAGAGAAAAATTGATTTCTTTCACATGGCATCAAAGCTTTGTTGCTAGGAGAAAGCGCATAGGCACTTTATTTACAGGTTCAAGATCAAAAGATTATAGCAGTTAGAAAGAATGGAATTACCATTTTCAACACTTCTTACATCGCCCAATCATTTTGAATGAAAACCAAAGATTCTTCTTCTTCTCAGAAGAAGAAGCTTATATCAAATAACAATGGAAACAAAAGTAGATCTTGATTCTCCATAAGAGAAAAATGATTTTCTCAATAGACAAGACATGGCTCTCAGACTTATTTGCATGTTTGTTTCTCTTGAACTTCAATATCATGCAGAGTAATCTTCAGTCTCAATTCCGAATGAACTATGGACCAAATTGGAGGTATGATTCGGGATAAAAGAATATTGTGAAGAATGCATGCAGGAGGTTGACAAGACGATGCTAGAAGAAAATCCACCAGAAGAACAAACCATCCAATTTGAAGTGACTTTTGCATCTCAGGAGCCACATGTTGAGACTTCTATACAAGTATCTGCACATCTTTTTGTTCCATTCATTCAAGAAGATGCATACTCTATTTCATATCTGTTTTCCGAATCAGTTTTAGAAGATATTGAGCATGCATATCAAAGACCCAAATGAGAACAATCCACCCTATAGGCAACATGTGACCTTGTGGGAGATCCAACGGATCAAAGAAGAACAAGATCTCAGTTTGAGGAGCCACCTCTTGCACTTCCAACTACCTAGCCATTAATTTCCATGCATTTCTACATGATTCCCGCATTTAACCCTCAACCCTATGGAGAGGCTGAAGGGAATCTGTATTGGAAAATTTCTGTGAATGAAGAGGATTTGGATCTTCTTCTTTCCAATTAGAGAAAGTGGATTTATGAAAACATCTCACCGGTGCATCTACTTCATCAAATCCATATAGACATATCTACATCTTCAACAAAATCTTTGTCGAGCATATACTTGCACAATTGCGAGGTCACCTTGGAGTGAAGGACACAATTGCTTAGCAATTGTCCTTCTTTCCTTATTCATTTTTGACGCATTGTACTTTGAAGGGTGGGTTTCTCCATGAGGTATTCCCTCTTTCCTCATTTTTTCTGTGTTCATTTATTTATATGCATTGTAAAATGGGTACCTAACATGGCCTTGTTGTCAGAACCCATTCTTTATTTACACCATAGTAGTGTTTAGGGGGGGTGTTGGAGTAATTACACACTCACCTAGTGATTAATATTCCTAAGTTTGATAGTCTAAGGTTGAGGGCGCTATCCAGAGATGGAATATTCTCTCCAGAGCATATTTCCTAAAAAATAGGGCACTAGGGGCATCTCCCTCTTCAATTTGACTCCAGTTAGGAGTTCTGTTAGACTACTGGAGAGTTGAATTAAACTAGTGGAGGACAACTCATGCATGCATCAGTTGATTTTCTCCTGCTTAAGAGAAGGAGGGCACATATCTCATGCACGCATGCTCTTCTCTCTCCTACACATGTGTGGACTTAGTTAAGTGCTGATTGCTTTGACAGTTGACTCATACTAGGTGGCAGTTAAACTCTAGTTTCTGTCAGTGAGTGTCTACTTCAATCTAGATCACTACTAAAGCAAATTTTATGGGTCATGCAACTATCTATGGTGCATTGACCTATTATTAAGGATTATCCATGTATTTATTACTTACTCATGTAATACAATTTTCACATTCATTATCAATTCTTTCTCTCATTCTTGCTTCTTTCTCGCTGGTTATTTTTGCAAGCTTTGTGTTAATTTCTCTAGCTAAGTTCTTTGTGAATTTCATAGGGTAAACATGCCAAGGTAATATGATTGCTTCTTTAGAAAACAATTGGGATGCCATTGGCCTTCTGCATAACTAGTAGTAGCAAGGATAAAAGACAAGTCTATAAAGGAAAAGGGTTTTGAACATGCTTATGATTAAGGGGAGAAGAAGGTTCATGAGCAATTTGGACTGGAGGCTCGATTGATTTAATCAATGATAGATGAGATAGAGGATCAACCACAAGTCAAGTTGACATAATATTTGCAATGTTTGTAGAGACTTGAGAGACCGACTTAGACATGTAGCGATTGATTGGTTTGTGGAAGAGGTATGATTAGGTGAGTTCAATGTTTATCACTATAAATTGTATTTTCCATGTTTGATATCTAGAGAGCCTTGTAACCATAAAAACACCATTAATAATAACCAAAACACGATAGCCATTTCAGAGTTGGAGCTTTTCCATATCAAGTTTCTCTAGGGTATCTCTTGTGTTGTGTGTGTGTGTGTGTGTGTGAGAGAGAGAGAGAGAGAGAGAGAGAGAGAGAGAGAGAGAGATTCCATTGTTTAATTATATTAGCATATACTTGTTAAGGAAAACATGGTCACAATGAATGCATAACATATTACTATAGATAAGACTTTATAGTTATTATTATTTTGCATACACTTTGCATATTAAACTTTGTGTTGGTAAACCATTTTCGCCATAAACCTTCAATTATAGATCACAGTCTGTAAGGTACCCATATCATTGGTAGAAAAAGCTAGTTTCTTAACCAAAATGTTTCACTTAAAGATTTGACAAAATACCCATATCATAGTGAAAATTCAACTCATGAAATTGTATTGATGCACAAACATCCAACATTGAAAATTCAACTCATAAAATTGTATTGATGCACAAGCATCCAACATGGATGGGAGGAGTGGTATTGAACTCCACACTAACTACTTAATACCAAACCAAGGCATTCAACAAAACATAACAAAACATGTGTAATTGGAAAAGTGATATTGAACTCTAAACTTACTATTTGATACTAGACAAGACATTCAACAAAGTGTATACATCGTTGATAGAAATTTAACTCATAAAGTATGTGGAGTCATAGCCAGCTACATAATTAATAGAAAAAATCAACATCAAGACCAACTATTTTTAAAATCATCATCAAGACCAACTATTTTTAAAATTTAACTCATAAGTTATAGCCAGCTACATAATCAATTAAAAAAATCAACATCAAGACCTATTATTTTTAAGTTCATTATGGCACATTAAAACCTTAGAGGTAAAAAGAGTAAAAGGGAGCACTCTATTTCTCTTTTACATCTTCTTTTCCAATCCATTGACCAAGTTTGTTATTACTGTACTAATTAATATTAAATTAGGATGTGTTACATGCTTATGAATTAAGTAAAGATTTCGTCTTGTGTTAAAACTTACTACACTTATGCATAGAAATAGTATTTACTCCGGCCACACCAGCCAATGAATAAAGTCAAGGTAACCCTAACTGTAAACATACCAGAACAAAATAGAATCTATGGAACCCTAATGAGCAGCCTTAGCCACAGTTCAGGGTACTTCCGAGACAAGACAAAATCCACTTGCGATACCTCTAGAAATAAAACACTTGTACGACATGCACGTGGACATGGACTGAAATGGGCCAAGCTGTTGGAATCAGAGGGAACTATGCCATGGCCAGTGAAGTCTAATAATATTTTTTGTGAGCAATACCGAGGTGCTATTCAGAGGCGAGAGTGTCATTGCGTTAAAATCATAGGAATCTGCATCGAGCCAGAGTTTATGCTTGCAGATCTCAAAACAACATAAGCGGTTTTGGTGCAAATCTCAAAACGAAAACAACAGTATCTGCAACATTTACTCATACGTACACAGGTCCCAACAACCCATATTCGTCTCCGACCAAGATCATAACTAGTTCCTCCAAAAAAACTTCCTACTATTACTGGTATAGTACATTTGAAAAAGTGAGCTGAATGCATTGTTGGCTGCAGATACCAAGGGAGCCTGGCCTCTGAACAAGATGCAACAGATGGACTGCATCTTTAGAAAATAGCAGTTGAATCAACAGACATTGGAAATCAAACTACTTATGGAAAATTAGGTAGAGATGGGTGGTGATTTAGCTTAAGTTTCTCCCAAATTGGTGATCAGTAAAGCTCTATTGGAAATGCATTCTGTAGAAATAAATTCCAGAGATAAAATATAAAGCTGGCCAGTGGGCATCGTCGATGTTGCTCAGTCTGAGCACAAATAAATACAAAGTGTACGATTGGGCAAAATATTTACATTAATCCCCTCTGCAACATTTATTGTTATTCACGAGGTTTCCTGGCTGATAGCGATCAGTAAAATAGAAATGAAAAAACTGGCAAATATTAACAATACCCAACAAATTTTCTTCTGAAACCAATTATCAGAAATCTGCATGCACTATGAATCTGAGATAAATCTGAACAATAAAATACAATACAGCTTTCAGATTGTTTTTTCATTGTAATGAGAGAATACACAGTTTTGTATTAAAAACTATTCATTCCATGGCAGGCCGATCGAACAGCTTGATGAACTCCCTTCCTGCTATTATCATCATGCACACAGAAGAGTAACAGTGGCAGACAGTGGACACCACTGTTCCTTGTGATTACCTTCATTCTATGGCAGGCCGATCGAATAGTTTGATGAACTCGCTTCCTGCTATAATCATCATACACACAGAAGAGTGACAGTGGCAGACACCATGAAGCCGAAGGTAATCGCAAGGAACAGAAAGCAGAGAGCCCATTTCCTCTTGAACTTATTAAAATACCCCTCGGAGGGTTCCTGATAATGGACCTCGTACTCGTTTTCTGGGACAGAATCGGCAGTGATAAGCTTCAAGCGCTTCAGATTTTCGGTGGCCAAGCCCAGCGTGAGCTTATGGCATCTTCTCTGATACTTGAAACCATTTATACACCTCAAGGTCTGGGCCATGGCCACATAGAATATCAGGTGCCCCATGGCGCAGAGAGAAACGGGCATCCACCAGTGCTTGCACTCCAGCCTTGTGGACTGCACCACGCCGCCGAAGAGAATTGCCAAAAAGACAAACAAGACCTGGAAAAGCTTCCAGAGCTCCTTCTTCTGGAGATCCACGGCTCTTTTTTTCTCCAATGTCTTCTCGAAATGGACCTGAACGATCGTGTTCAATGCCTGCAGAGCGGTTTCTCTTGGAACAAGTATACTGTTGCTGCTGTTATTGTTTATATCCGATTCGCTGCTATCGACAGACAGGGCGGTGGAGTCCCCCGCAGATCTATGATCGCCTGCAGCTGCCATCGCTGATCAGACTGCAAGAAATAGAGTGAAATCACATGGATTCTTCTTATGAACTTCARTGTAATGAATCCTTCTCAACTTCAATAGATTCTGATTCTTCTTCGGCATTGGGCATTATCGCTGCAGTGATTTGGGTTGGGAAGAGGAGGAGAACAGGGATATCTATGCGTGTATGTATGTATGAGTTTACCCAAAGAAAAAGKAAGGTTARGTTGGGAGAGTGAAGATTACCGTTGTCTGGAGTGTACATTACCGTTGTAGAAACAGCCTCTCCCGTCCACACGTCCACACATGCAGCGTCATACTATGAGTCYCCGTTTCTACATACGACGACTTTTGCCAAAGCCAAAGAAATTTCCATTTCCAAGATTTTCTTTATTATTTATATCGTTTTTTAAAGCTCCTTTCCGTACTAATTAATCAATGCCAAAGCACGATAAATAAAGAAATTAAATTTCTATAATTTCACCATCACTAAATGTACCATACAACATAGACAAACTTTGAAGGTTGGAACCATTGAAGGGACAGCTCTCGTTGAATGGATGGTTCCAACATGTCAGTTCAGATAGAATTTTGTTTGGTAAATAATATTTGATACTGAGTTCTCATGTAATTAATTCATGTTCAAATTTTAAATACATATATAAGGAGTATTTGTTTTTCTAAACTGATTAAAAAATTAATATTGTCAAGTTTAGTAAGTAGGGTTGGTCAAAAGAGCTGATTAAAGAAATTAATATTGTCAAGTTTAGTAATAGGTAGGATTGTTTAGTAATAGGTAGGATTGGTTAAAAGAAATTAATTATAATAGTGGAGCTAAGTAAAGTTGTCTTTTTTTCTCTACTTATTACTCTTCTTATTTACTCTAATGATATTGTTTTTATGCAACTAAGTTCGTACCATATTGGTAAGCAAGTATCTCCAATATAAGTATAATTTTTTTTTGTTAGCCCATTTTTACCCATTGGCTAAGAAACTACAACCCAAGGGCATCTAAGTCGAGGATCACACCCTTTCTGGGCCGCACCAACCCTTAACATGGTTGAATTTTTGGATGTCTCCTCCCGACTTAAATCACCATAAGGATATTGAACTTGGGTTGCCTAGCAAACAAAACCCACACCTTAACAGTTTGAGCTAGCCAGTGACCCCCCAATGCAGGTATAGTGGTAAAATGAAAGTCATGATAATCAAATCCAATAAGACCACCTACTATACTTTTGTAAGTCATGATAATTAAATCTAATAAGACCACCTAAGATACTTTTGTATATGACAACAACACTTTTGTAAGTCATGATAATTAAATATAATAAGACCACCTACGATACTTTTGTACATGACAACAACAACTTGGAGTAAATGCCTTATGACAACAACAACTTAGAGTAAATGCCTTGCCTTGTGATAGCAACAACTTGGAGTAAATGCCTTCACACAAATATCTAGAAATTGATATTCATCACAAGCTCAACTTGAATTATAGCATTGAGAAAATGATAAATGGAGGGTGGAAAGCTTATCATGGACTTGAAAACAATTGTAAATCAACAAATCTTTAGATATTGGATATGGAAAAATTCTCTTGGAGACTCGTTACTCCTATTATTTTATATGGATATGAAGTTTTGGGGATGCAATATCTCTAGAGAGCCGTGGAAAAAGAGAGCAAATAAAAAAAATTATAACCTATAATCTCAAAATTAAAGGAAATACACCCTATCATATCCTCCTCATAGAAGCAAGTCTTTCCATCATTCAAGCATGACTATGACTACCTACCTAACGTGTAAGAATAAGTTAAACAACATGGAACACAAGAGGCTTCCTAAAATTGTTTCAAACTCGAACCAAAACTAGCTCATGTAGGGATGACATAAGGATGTCTTTATAGGGAGGGCAAGAAATTAAGATATTATAAGGATGTGATCAACCCTAATCTAGAAGATCAAAAACATCTCTTTGTCTTGACTAGTGTAAAGAAGAAAATAATCATTCCAAAGATAAGAGCAAATTCTCATGAGCTCAATAAAAAAGTTGGACATTGGTCAATTCTCAAAATGCCATGGGATGAAAGAATTTGTCACCTTTTAAACATGAAAAACACTTTCTTTTATAATATAGAGCTTATACCTATATCAGATCTGAGAAACACTACGATGATCTTGAAACACTTCTCTTAATGTTTTTCAAGTACATAAATAAAATTGTAAAGAATTCCAGTTAATCTCTTACCTTCTTATAGTTTGATAAACCAAATTTAATCTTAATAGATGTTAATCATCATCATCAATAAATGAATTTTCATTTTTTTTTAATTAAAAATTTGATAAAAATATTTATATAAATTCAACTATATTCAAAATTTATATAAGTGAAATTCTACTATATTCAAAATTCATATATGGTGAAACAATATTACTTTATTAAATATTTTACTCAATCTTAAATCATTGATAAAATAATCAAAATTAATTGTAAATAAATTACTATAAAATTGAACCACTGTACTAAACATAAATACAATAAATTAACTTTAAATTTTATTAACAAAATACTTTATTTTTACCATATTATTTAAATTATTCACTTTGAACCCTCCTTCACAAACCTTGAGTTTTTTTAGTAATTATTTTTAATATTTAACATTTTAATTATTTACTTTCACACATTTCGATGAGTGTCAATAATATCAAACTCCGTAAATATAACTTTCTCAATAAAGTCACTGTATTACATTAGAGACTGTCACGTCATAAAACTCAATAAATGAGTATTCTATGATTTTAAGTGTGAAGTACAAAATACATATGATACTTTTATCACACCTAATTATTTTGAAACATTATCGAGATATTACTTTTATAAAAACAAAGTTGTCTTTTTAAAGATTGCTTTTTAATGGTATCAATGCTGAAAATAATATCAAATCATTTAGTATGAATAGATGATTTATCTATCTAATGATATAGCTTTATAAATTTAATTATATTTAAAATTAATTTTAAAATTTAATAAATTTAATCATATTTCAAATTAATTTTAAAATCTAAATTTTAAAATTTATGTGATAATATTTTCTTTCGTATCAATATTAATATTATTAATTATCTTACTATTATAAATTTTAATATATTAATATTGTTAATTAGGCTGAAAGGCGTATACCTATTGGCAATGGGCACAATTAATCATCTTTTAATCTATAAAATTCTAATCTGATGGCTAACAATTAAAAATGCTGGAATATTCTCAGTCGTCCTCCCAAATCAATGAATGTGATTTACTCTTCATAATCTCCTTGTATTTTTGAATACATCCGTTAACATGTTTACTTTTTAACATTTACCTAACCATATTAAGAAATTACTATAGCACTATATGATTGCCATGTTTAAATGATTAACGTTTAACATTACCACGTTTGAATTATTAACCACGAATTTCCTCACCTGTCCCTGCGTTTTCGTGATATACCTTTAAGTGTTCATGAGTCACAATTATGTGACTGTGCTAGTTATCTTACTATTATAAATTTTAATATATAGTAATTATTTATATAATATTATAAATTATTTTATTAAAATTATATTTTTATATCAAAATTTCTTTCTATATTAATATTCTTTTTTATATAATATATTATAAATTATTATTAAGAGTATTTCTACTTAACTAGTAGTGGTGTATTCTTCCTCAATCTATATATATAGTAGTGGTGTATTCTTCCTCAATCAATCAATCAATCAATCAATCTATCTATCTATCTATATATATATATATATATATATATATATATATATATAAAGATTTCACAAACATCAATTTATTGTTATTTCCACTTTAATAATATTGAAAAAGTTGTGCAACATGTGCTCATCTAAATCATTTTTGACTATGTGGTATATGTCCTTGTGCATTACAATGATGCTTGGACGTCTAAATACGTCCTCCCTTATCATATTCTCTAAAAGGTCCTTTTCAATTTAATTTGGTAATGTCAATAACTTTACATTACAAGTTGTGGAATCAAAGTTATAAATATAAGTATAATGATTTATGTATTGTCATCTAATACCTATCATACCTACCTTGTACTTTGTTTATAATATTATTAAAATGTCATATTAAAAAAACCTTGTCAATGAGAGGAGTAAGTTTCAATGTCACAAGTGGGATTTGACAAATGTATTGCTAAGAATTTAGGTAATAATAGAAGTTTTTGTTTTGTGAAATGGATGAAAAGCTTGTGAAGGAGGATTTAACAAATGTATTGCGAGTAAGTTTCAATGTCACAAGTGGGATTTGACAAATGTATTGCTAAGAATTTAGGTAATAATAGAAGTTTTTGTTTTGTGAAATGGATGAAAAGCTTGTGAAGGAGGATTTAACAAATGTAGTGCTAAGGATTTAGGTATTAATAGAAGTTTTTGTTTTGTTAAATGGATGAAAAAGCTTCTTAATTATCGCTTATTCTTATTAATTTAAATTTTTTTTAATGGATTTCAATATTACTATTTTTTATATTGATTATTATAGATTTATGTTAAACTTGGATTTATCAAGTATATGGAGGGATTAAATTTTTCCATGTAATTTTTTTTATCATTTAATTTCATGTCATATATTAATTTCTTCATATTAAATGATAAAAAAATTACACCTTAAGAAATTTAATCTCTTTGCACTGGTAGTTTCGGGTTTAAGATGGATCTACACTGGTTGAGTTTTTTAGATGTTGTCACGTATAGATGTAGTTATTTATTTATTTATTTATTTTTGTCATGTAATGTAATGTTAAGTTAAGTGACGACATCTCCCCCATGTAACA
Organism: Picea engelmannii; assembly: GCA_009831015.1. Taxonomy (NCBI): domain Eukaryota; kingdom Viridiplantae; phylum Streptophyta; class Pinopsida; order Pinales; family Pinaceae; genus Picea; species Picea engelmannii. The sequence continues at coordinate 191,198 of ML789057.1, read as the reverse complement.
TAATGTTAAGTTACTTGACAACATCTCCCCCATGCTCGGCTATAGAGCACCTCCCTACTCTCGGTGCAATAATTTTATTTATGGGATGTTTTTGTTTAGTGCTTCAACCATGTGAGGACGATAAGATGGTTTTTAATAGAGACCCAACATGAATTAAATGCACACACTATAAAAGAGTGATGTCTAACTGTTCTACGCTTTTTCCCTCGTCGCCAGAATCCGACGACATAAATCTACACGAAATCACAATTTTTTGTTGTTTAAATCACATTTTTGAATGTAGCAATGGATTCAGTGTGTTGAAAAACCCTTGGGGCACTTAGATTATACAGAATTAACCACTCAAATATGTAGATCCAACAAATTCTTGCCAGATTTCGGGAAAACGTCCCCGAAAAATATGCTCGGAAAAGGGAAAAAACATAGAACGTTTAGCCTACGACATAATAAAGTGCATTTGAATATATAATTGTAGAATGACAAGAATTCATGGCAACCAAGTGCTTATGAACAAATTTAAGCATAATCACATACATCATGCAAAATACATATATTTCCATAACATTAAATTGTCGATTTATTAACAGAGACATAACACTTATCTTTTAACAAAATATAGTCAAAGAAATTGATTGTGTAAGAGTAATTTTTTCGCCCAACCACATGAATCCAATACAGATACCACCCCCAAGCTAGGTTATGAGGCCGCCAAGGTGAAGGAACCAAGCTATGGGATTCTGGCTCATTCGAACCAACCCATTTTTTCTCATGGCTCAATCAATGTCCTTACTATAGAGTGCTCTAGGAATATTACCTAACCATCAAACAACCATGGTACTCTCTTTCACTACCCTATACAACATAAGGGGTATCTTACCTTTCTCTTCTCTTCAACCTCTTAGGGATATGCAATGTCCCAATTTTTAACCCTTTTGAATATTTTGAATATGATTATGCAATGTTGTGCATAGATAATAAAAGAATCAAGACTAACTAAGCATGAGCACCTAAAGGGGATATGATACCACAAGAGGGGAAAGGTGAGGGGGTCCATTGGATGGTTATAAACCTAATTATTTATGTCTCTTACATATACCTTCATTATCCATATTTCCATTACCATAGCCCTTCACTCTTTTACAATATTGATGTTAAGCCTAACCTATAGTCTAATTTGAGAAATGAGAGGTGGACCTAACCATCTCCTAGATTTAGACAACCACCTCCTACATTCTAGAAATTTGTACCCCACATAATTGGAATAAAAGAATTTGGATTAGGACTCTCATGCTACCTTTCACTCATACCAAGAGAGGAAAATTCAATGGGGAAAGGGGAGATCCTTTTTTGGAAGCTTTAGAGAAGAGAAAAATGCAGTTTTACCTTGGAAAAAGGGAGCTGCAATGCCATGGGACTGAATAACCCATGAAAGAAATCCATTAGAGCCTTGTGAATAGAAGGATAAAGAGAGGAATCCATAGAAAATATGAAGAAAGCAATGATGTGCAAAATTAGAAACGAGACTGAGTAGAGAGATACCCTCAAAATCCTTGAAGAAAGAAGATAATAAAATGCCCAAGAACCAAGATAAATTATGTTGGAGTTTAGTTTGAAATAGATAACAGTTTGGAATTTCTATACACACACTAAGAATCTCTAGAGGGAAGAACATATGAGGGACTATTGAGCAAATAAGGGAGTATTCTCCTTGTGTTGTGTGGGGTAGGAATTGTGAGTGCCAAATGATTCTCTAGTTAAAGAACTCAACAATGGGTTACTTGGTTGATCTTTTGTTGCCTTTTGGGATGGGGATGTTGACCTAAGTGTTGGCATTTGTTTTTTCACTTGGGTGGTCTCATATCCTAGCTAGGGGGTGGCATCCACATAGAATTTCCTATGGTTGGGTGGAAAATTGCTATGTCTCAGTCAGTTGCTTGGTATTCAGTTCTTGGAAAAGATAAGTACCCCTTCATTGGTTAGAAATATCTTATCATGTTATGAGTATAATTCTGTGTTTCTTATGGTTGGATGCATGGTAAATTTTAAGTAGAATTGATGAAAAAATGGGATATTGTTTATAATAAATTAGTTGCAAAAGAAAAACTCATATGAGCTAACAATTTGGCAAAAGAATTATACTGAGCTCTTGAATTTTTTATTATACTCTAATTGATCAATTATAAGAAATTTATCTTTTGAATTTCATATATTTAGTTAGCCATGTCTAAAATTTGGAACTGAACTAAACAAAGAAGACAATCCAAGAAAAACTATCAAATATATCTTGGTGATGATGCATTACAAAGAAATAACCCTTCATTACACCCACTTATATAACTTTTGAACATTTGGGTTATAAAGAAATTCACCTAAGGCTATTTTTACCCATTTAGGAATGTAGATGGTGGTTGCGCATTTCCAAAGCATCCATTATCTCATGCAAGTCCATCTGCACCATTATTAATTCAAGGAAGGAAGAAGCAATGTGTTGGGCAAATTCTAAATGTTTATGATAATTGAAAAAAATACATGTGCTACACTTCTACATATTTAGTTGTGGGTTCTGCATGAAAGGCACTAGTCCCTTCATGTCCTAAAATAAATGTTTATGTGATTTTTGTCAGGAAAGTGATTCATGCCCTTAAGGCTGTGGAAAATACAAGAAATTGTATGCAAGCGATTGAAAATGTCATAATATTGAGGTGGGATTCATTCATTCTTGATTGTTTGTCGATTGAGAAGCATAAAATCTATGAAGTGATTTCTTCTTATCGACCTTTATAAGTGAAAAATAAAGATATTTTAATGTTCTAGGGATGTTGGCTAGGTCAACATTACAAACTTGCTAAGAGAAATTGGCCAAAACTTGGCAAGTTTGACTAGTAGTGAGTGTCCATTGCTATCATGAATAAAGGAAAGTGGGCTATATTTTTGTTGCAAAGATAGATGTGAATATGTATATAGATACCCATGTAAGATATGCAAGATTGATGTTTCCTTCTATTTATCACTATTAATATTGGGTCCCCTCTTACTAGAAGTATTTGAAAACCATTAATAAAATGATCTTGTCTTGTCTAATCAATCCAAGAAAGGTAGTTTTTCTAAACCATAGAGGACAAGCGATTTGTAGTTTTCAACGAATTGGTATGCAACAAGTTTTTCTACCACGCCACCATTTTTTCCAAGTATATTGTTTTTGTCACTTGATTGCAATTTCTTGAAATAAAAAATCAAGACATCAAGAAAGAAGGGGCCTTTTATGCACATGCCCCTCTAATATATGCATATCTTATGAGTATAATTACGATGTTATTAAGATAGGAATGGAAATACTTATCTTGAAATTTTCTCTTTTAAATATATCTTATCATAATACCTATTTATGTGGCATATGAGGATTGTTGTTGGTAAACAATTGTCATATCAAAAGTCTATGCCTATAAGGCTATAGTTGTTTTTTCATTTTTATTGCAAAAGTTAATTGAAGTTGGGTTCTTGTCTTCTATGATTTATTTACAAATTTCAATTACACATTCACGAGGTAATTGCTCTACATTATGAATACATATACTTTTGTTCTATTTGTATTGTTGAATGCATTTTTTGTGTATATGGTTTAACGGGTAGTGAATGCAATATATACTCTTCTCAATATCAGGTTCCCTTCTATAGGAAATTCTTTGAGTATAAAAAGAAGCCTTAAAAATAAAAAAGAGAGATGATGGTAAGGAAAATCTTGTTATCAAACAATATGTATGCATTAGATTTAGCATTTGTTACAAATGATTCCATTCAATGGATTAATCGAAGCTCTCTTGGATCCGCCCTTGATCCAAGATAGAAAAAGGGATAGACAATCACAACAACAAGTTTACGCACTATATCAATCAAATTTGTATTATTATGCTATGCGAATGGATGAAAAGTGCACCTTATTTATGAAGGTTGTCCTCACATGTCCTTGGATGACACAACTCTCGAGATCCTACTCCACTTCTTTATCACCCTTTCACCTACACAAAAAAGACAAGAAACACCTTTCTCCAATCTATCCAAACTAAAGGAAGCAAATTTGAACTAGATCTATTTTAATCTACTCAAGGAGAGACTAAAATTTCATAAGCAAGACATAATCATTGATTAAACAAGAATTGAAAGGGGGAAGTACTATTTATCTATATTAATCAAAAGTAGAGAACATTGCATCAAGTTTACCATAAGCCTTGAATCTTGATGCAAGCCTCTCTAGTACCCTTGGCTCCAACTCCTCCTTGGCCCTCTCTCAAGTTAAGGCTGAGTTTCAAGAAAGTGGATGGATGATGAAGCTCCTTTGTGTTCTAGCAACGTAGCTTTACTCTCAGTTCTATCCTTTTTCTACCATAGAGTGCCTTTATTTTTATAGAGTGATGGAAGGACATGACTAAGCCTCCATAATTGATCCATAACTTTGAGTGACTTGGATTTCTCAAGTGGGATGCGTTTACATCTAATCTATTCATGATTTCCTCGAACATATCAAAGATCCCCAACCAGAATCGCCAAAGCTTTTCTTGAAGCGTATCGAAACTCCATTGGATTGGGGTGTTGCAGTTTGAACACTAGCATTTAGTGACATGTCATGGTTTCTAGGCATGTGAAGCGCAACACCCCTCAAAATGGATAATTCTTAGGAAAAATGGATGTGTCTCTTTAGCATGTCTTCCTCTGAGTTTTAGGGTGAAAAATATAGTTGTAACAGATGCCCCCTAATGTGTAAGGTCAAAAGAGGAACCGATGGTCGAAACACATAATGCATATTGTAACACTACGAATGTGAGAGAGGTCAAGGAGTGAGATGAAGAGCAAGGACCCAATGAGTACCTATAATCAATCATCAACCATATGTATTTATAGATCATCCCCGAGTCAGGCATACCTATGCTCGATAAAATATAGACAAAGTATGGCCGCCAAAAAATACATTGTGGATCCATCACATGAAATGCAAGAGTATGGCCATGAAAAATACATGGTGGATCCCTGTAAAAAAAGGATCATAGCCACAAGAAGATACAATGTGGCTCTATGTCACAATATATACTCCATCGCAACTCAAGAGGGGAGTCCTATATCAGTGCAAGACCACCGAACCCAAGGTATTCGTCCCAAACCTCGATGGTACAAATCTACATCATGGGAATAAATGAGTTGATTTCGAGCATGGTAGAAATTGTCTGATTACAAGTCGTTGAGGTATATTGTTAATAGACATGAGGGGACCCACCAATAATGAAAATGGGTTCCAAGGTACCTAGTACAATCTAATGAGTGTGAAAATATGTGCTCATGTCAAACACTCGTAGAATCGATTAATCAAGAGTCAATGATGTAAAACCACTATCGATTGTGAGGAAACTTGCCACTTATGACTGAAATCTCCAAGGTACTAGCTAGTTTCTAGATCCCTATCCCATATAATGTGCTAAAGTCGATAGACAAAGATCTGTTGATAGAAAACGTTGATGCATCCCCCATTAATCAACATGAAACAAAACACAGAAGGATGTGTTAAAGAGAGAGTATTATTAGATAACATTGCCACAAAGATGATCGATACAGATGGTCGACAAGATAACATATGGCCGACTCATGATTATTTCCCTTGAACATATGGGCATGAATCATGATGGACTTGGTAGCATGACTCAATGAGCACTGCTTAGTATAGTGTGACGATGCAAGAGGCATTGAAGCAATCTCCATAATGTTTGAAAGAGTAAACAATCGAAGGAGTATCGAGACTCAAATCGATGGTACGACTCCTAGGTAAGCTATAACCCAACTGTAAGACATTGATGCAAATAGGTGGCATGTTCAAGGGAAACATGACTGCCAATTGCCACTTTTTGAAAAAACATAATATTGTTCCCTCCTTTCTCTTTTTTTTTTTTTTTTTTTTTTTTGTGTGTCTCCTGTTAGCACTTTGTAAATTTTGCCCGGCTGAATAGATAAACGACAGAGGTAACTGTTTCAACTAGCTTTAGATTTGAGGCACTAGCCTGCTCAACTCAGAGAGGGCTCTCTCATGTCACTTGATATATCTATGGCAATCAATGGCTAGATTTGGTTTGTTTTGGGGGGGTTTTAATAAAATTGTTGAAGAACTGAAGATAACCTTTGGGCTATGGGGTCAGGAATTTAGGATGCATTGCCAAATCATGAAAACTATCAAGAAGAAAAAGCTAAATGACGAAGTGACTTCTGATTTTATACTTGAAAATTTAGGTGGTATCAGAAGAAAGGAAACACACAACTATATCAGAGCATTATGGTAATGAATTTTGAAATGGTTTGGAAGAGATAAACATAGTCTAAATTGCCAAGCTGAGAGCATTGAATAATGAATTCTGGACCTTTAATTTCTCAATTTACATAGAGGAAAGCAAAAATGAAATGCAGAATAACAGGAATCACACACTATGAAAGAAAACGAGACTCATAACACCACCAGTCAAAATCTTTTCGTAAAAAGTCCAAAATCTGCCTTTGCATTCATGTATTCATTCCAGCCCCAGAGAATTACAAAGTTTTTCTGCACAGAGGGCAGGCTCCTCTTTTCTCCATCCTTTCTATACCCTCGAGACCAAACATATATAGAGGATTTTCTCATGGAATTTAAAACATTCCGACTTTCTCATAATTCTAAAATAGAGACAAGTTACAAAAAGGAATAACAATTATCCTATTTTAAAGTGACCGTTAGTAACAGGTCTGTCATATGAGGGCTCCCTTTTCTTAGGCCGCCATCTGTCCAAAAATTTCTGAAATGTACCTAAATTTACCTGAGGATTTACCTCATCTTGGCGATTTCCTCCTCCAGAGTACTCAACCAAGCAAGATTTTCTCCAATGCTCTGTATCATCTCAGTTTTGGTCTCTGTCTTCCGCCTTTTTCTTCTTTTCCTCTTTGCGACCAGATTGTAGGTGTTGTCCGTGCGTTCATTTATGACGAGATCCCTCGTAACAGGGTTAAATATGACCCCCGACTCTGTCTCAGTTGCGGGTTCGGTATGAAATTTAGTTGCCAATATCTGCATGACCCATCTTTCTTTCTTACTTATTGACAAGCTTGGCATATTAGTTGAGAATCTAGTCACGCCAGACACCATCTGATGAGTGTTATCCATACCCTTTAAACTTTGCAGAGGCCGCGATTTTTTCCACTCTTTGAATTTATAGGACTCAAGAAATCAACACAGGTCGAGCTTTTTTTTCTTATGCATAAGATGACAATTTCCCAGAGTAGGATAAACCAATTCATATATGAGATTGATAGTCTTTGCATTTTAATCACGAATTACTGACATAGTACGTTGGCGTGCCACGCTTCATCAATCCATTTCGAATGATGAGCTTCGATTTAGTTGTGTGACGACGTCCTTTTGATACGTCATCAGGGAAAGTACCTGGACCAGTGATGTGAGGTGATTTGACGAACTACCATCCTTCCCACGAGTTATTGATTTGACATTTTAAACCACGTGACATTGGGGCCGTGGGGAAGGTGGTTTTGGGCAATCCATTGTCCGCCCTGATGCATGTGTAAGAGTGCCAGACGTTCCCCATCAAAACCACAATGGTTTTCCTAGTCTGCCCTTGCGAAATTAAGTTTCGTGCTATTTGTCAGCCCGATGTGGGCCTTAACCGTGAATCTGGGATTCTTCAAAATCGACGGTCCGCCGAGCTACTCCCTACCCGCCTATGCTATATTTGTCTATATGTCGTTGGATATAGCTCGGCCCCCTAAACTATCACACCTCTACTATGGTATAACATTTTGCTAAATTTCCAAAATTTTTAGATCCTAATCTAAAAATTGTTATGGTGATAACATATCCTACATAGTTTAATGATTGAAAAATAGAGATAAAAGTGTACTCAATAGTGTCTTTTTCATTCAGTTTTTACGAGCCCGAAAAAGAGGTAAAAGGTTTCTCAGAAGTGTTTTTTTGTATAGGTTTTACAAGCTCAGAAAAGAGGTAAAAGTGTGCTCATTTGGAGAGAATGAATGGATTAAAAATATGCATCTATGTTCCAAGATGATGGAAATAGCCTAGGAAAAGTGAATGCAAAAGGGTACTTGGTAAGTGAGGTCCACTCATAGCAGATGTTTTCTCCAAAGGTAATGGTTACGAAACGCTAGCATGCTAAGGCAAGAGGAAAGAGGTCATGTGTGATTGCAATAGTGGTAAGCTGGATGAAAGAAAACATAATCAGAGCAATAGGCACTGAGACATAAGCAACAAGTTTATAGGAAATCATAGAGTAGCTTTATAATGAAATGAACACTCTTGGGACATGGATAGAATATAGGTGAAGAAGCTAAAATGAGGTTCAACTTGGAGACATGGAATGTCTAAATGAGGGCTCCCATGCCTACAAGTAATTGTAGTATGGGCACTAGATGGAAATCAAGGTGATAACTAGGAAACCCATGAAGGGTAGGAAGTACCGCCTAAGTTATGTTTTGCAATAAAGGATTGGTTAATGTCACAACATGACTGGGTCTAACCTAAGTCTTTGTGATGACAATATGGATGGTCAATAATGAAAATGGAGTTACATGGAAAACCCTATCCTATATGCCAATATGAAACATGTATCTCAAGTTCAATGGATGTCGCTATGCTACACAAAGTGTCACCAAGTCCTGTAAAACACATCCAACAATGCTAGACTCGGGGTTAAATGGCATGGTGAGAGATCAAAATAAAATATATATTTTTAAGATTTTTTGGGATATATAAATGCAACACAAAAGTACTCACATCACACACATGTACAAGGAACTACGTACCTGATGCTTTACACAAAGTAGATCCCATTTCTAGGCTCAGGCCAAGGATCTTGATTGTCACTAATGAACTCATGGGCCGATGTCGACATCATATGGGAGACCATGATAGGGCCATGCCACATAGTAATGAATTTATGCAGCTGAAGATACTCATTGTGAGTGGTTTCATGAACTATGAAGGATCCTTGATGATCCCATCAAGGCGTAAAGGAGGTATGAAACATGAATATTTGATGGAAGGGGAAGTAGAGAACTCAATGGAAAGTTCCAAAAAAGATAATCAAGGTAGAAAAAGGTCAAGACCAGGAGGTCTACTAGATTCTCCAGTAAATACCCCTAGTCCTCGATAAAAATTCATCATGCTAACTCTCATCATTCCTTAATTAGGGAAAAAAGATTGATCTATCATCTCATCTTGGGGATTATCTATGGAAGCCATGACATCTAGAATGGCCTCACCTGAAGGTAACTCGGTATCTAGGAAATCATGTGGACTCAAATAGTCAATAACCCAAGTGAACAGAGTAGTGAGATCATACTCCATGTGATGATGGAGTTGTTGACCAATATCAGTAGATGTTGATGGGATTATTGGATCGACAATCTCGACTACAGTGAGTGGCATGGTAGCTCCATAAGATTTAATGTCCTCAAGACGATGAACCACCCAAGGATCAGTAGACCCAAGAGATACACTGGTGGTGAAGAGATCATATGGATAGGAGAAACATCCATCCTAAGAGATGGTGGGGGAAGGGTAAAAGTACCCATAAGAGATGAATCTTTGAACATCCCTACACCAATACTCATGCATTCACTTTGGGAGTTGGCCATAAGGGGTATATTGGTACTCATAGTGGTTCTAAGGTCAGGTGTGCATAACACAAGCTGATCAATATTCACGATATGCCCCTAATGGGGGGAATGAAGGACCCTAAATACTGACAAGGTTGCCTTCGCCATCACATAAAATCAATTATACCCAAGAAGAATATTATATTCTAAAGGGGAATCCACTACTTCCACTTCAACAGAAACAATTTTGCCACCTAACTATATGGGCAACACGGTGAGTATTTTATGAGGGAGAAATTGATGCCCATCAAAGACCTTCAACATCGTGTTAGATTAACTGAGCTTTGGAGAACTAATGGTTCTCCAAAATGAAATGGACATGATGTAGGTTAAGGCTCCCTCATCGATAACCATGCAGTAAATAAATCCTCCACTCATGATCACTTGCATTTGAAAAGTGATCTAGTGAGAGATCATATCTTTCCTAGAGTCTAAATAAAACATAATCACATTTGACTCTAATGGATATACCCCACCTATGGCAGTTAACAATGATTTTCACTACATCATACATCTTTGGAGAACTTTGAGAGTGGACACAACACATGGTGCTTGGGCTATGTCTTCCACAATAATGTAATTGTGGGAAACCCATGCGTTGGGATTATCTATAGCTCTATGAAGAACACCCTTCGAGGGGTGAAGCACTGTATTGAGCAATGAATTTTCTATATGAATAGGGTCGTGCGGTTGGGTAGAATATAATGGATCCGTAGAGGATGGACTGACGTCAACAAAGATGTAATTATGAGCTAGAATTTGAAGGGATATCGTCTTTTAAAGCATGAAGACTTGGTCATTCAATGGTGCCCCCCCTATGCTGAGGGGGACTTGTTGTGCCCCTTGCAGAGGATTGGGATTTGTTGCAACCATTTGCTGGTGTTAGGGAAGAAATTAAATTTTTAGGACAAAAGTTTACTGAGAAGCATTCTACTGGGGAAAATATCAATGGATTTCATCCATTTTCATACACTAGTGGGTAGGATGATCCTATGCACATATGTTACAGGGAAATTTCTTCTTCTTTCTCTTAGTGTCTCCGCCAACAACGTTTTTTGTTTGGGAATATCCCTGTCTAGAGTTGGAATTTTTCTTTTTATTATTTTTTCCTCTAGGTTGTTGAGGATTATTCAAGTGCATGGATTGCACTGAGTTCACTTCAAAGGTATGGAAAAACATAGTGGTGGATGGGTTTGATGCGATGTTCAAATGTCCCAATTTTATAGCTAACCAACCCACAAATGCATTGGAAACATAACCAACCATGCCATCGACTTCGGGTCCTGGGTTCAGCTTTGAAGGGTTTGTCAAAGGTTGAGGAGCATGCAAAATGATATTATATAAGGTTCTCGACTGTGAATAGATCAATTCAAGATGTTGGGAACACAATATAGATTATTCTTTGGTGACTACCCCTGACATGGATACATCCTTGGCAACAAGAGAGAAGATATTTGGTCAACCAATCCGCAAGTAGTTGGTCCGGGATGAATTCTTTAATCATCCCATGACAATGCCGCCAGTCATGGACATAGTTCAAGATATGGGTGGAAGTGGTTTGCCACATAGATGTCAAGAGTTATATCCCTATCTCATTCCTCACATGAACTAGAAGCATGTTAGAAGTTTCATTTCTAGTTTAATAAATATTCCATGAGAGGCACCTTTTAGTTCTACGTACCATTTGGTGGCACCTTCGATCAATGTTCTTTGGAAAAGTCGCAACCTAATGTTATCATCCATCATAGTGTTAGACGAGCACCATAAATGATAGATCATGATGTGGGTTGATAGGTCTTTTACGGGCTCACCGTCAAATTTAGGAATATCAGAGGGTAACTAATTGGTAGGAAGGCAATAGATCATGTAAGTTGAATGTTTCCAAGGAAGGAAACAATGAGTTGAAAAAATTATTTTGGGGAGATGGTCTAACATTGTGAGAACCAAAAGGACTTGGAAGTTCTTGTTGTAGGAAAATTCCCATGTGGACAGGTGAATATCCTCTTGGATCCTATACCCCTATTACCAAGATAGAAAGATGCTAACATTGGACACTAACATTCCTTTAAATGTAGTTAAACTAGTCAAAGGGAAAAGATGAAGAAATTATGATGTACCTTTTTCTAAAGCTTGTCCTTTCTTAGTCAAGGCTGAACTTGATATTCAATCTCCTTAATGAGATCTGCAATCCAATAGACAACAAAGACAACACATACTTCCTTTTCTACCGAGATTAGTTTAAACTGAATTTATCAACAACAGACATGCATATGAAATCAAACACAAACTTGAAGGAAATAGGCCAAGCATATATTAATGAGAACATTAAAAGGCACTTACAATCTTTAGATGTAGTTGTAACAAACTCTACAAGTCCTCCTTGTCCAACCCCTTGCTCGAAAGATCCACGATCATAATGAAAATAATTTTTGTTGATATTCTCCTCCTTTTACCATGAGAATGCCTCCTTTTATAGGCTTTGAGAGGCTCAACCACCTTAGTTATCTTTGGAATAACTTGAGGATATGATTCCATCACTTGTGGAATCTCCCTTAGATGCATCTTAAAGCTTGGATTCGAGCCAAACCAACTCGGATCATCTCTAGATGTCCTTAGAGATAAGGGGGATTTATTCCCATGATTCTCTCAACCAATCAACGCTCCCTCAAAACTGGAAATAGAGCATTGCAACGTTCTCTGCTAGGTCAATAAGGAGCGCTGACGCTCCCTGCATGTGAGCAAGGGAGCGTTGATCTTCCAAAAGTTCGTTAATATGACTATTTATCAAGGAACAACATTTTTCTTATCTTGTCAAATGATGTGTTTTACCCTTCTAACATGTCTTAGAGGATGTATCAAGTGTTTCCATGGTGTCGTTCACAATGCAACATATGTAGAACGAGAATGTGACGTTTACGACACTTGCGACAAAAGTGAAACACTTGCGACAATGATAATGTGACATTATCAAAGTGAGGAATTTTGATGTGTAACATATTTCCACCCAAAGTGCAAAGTCAGAAGACAGAAGCTGATGACTGAAGTGATTTGTAGATTTCCGAAGCAAGAGTATGGATTCAGAGAACCTGGTAGAAGATGCAAACATCCATCAAACAAATGTTATCATGTGTTTCAAACCCAAGGTAGGCATATCTATGCTTGAGTAATAAAGAACTTAAGGTATGGCCGCCAATAAATGCACTGCGGATCCATGATGATACTGACTAAGGGTATATCCACCAAGGATACAATGTGGATCTATACCTCCATGAAATGACTGATCTTGTCTTGTCTAATCAATCCAATAAAGGTAGTTTTTCTAAACAATAGAGGACAAGTGATTTGTAGTTTTCAACGAATTGGTATGCAACAAGTTTTTCTACCACGCCACCATTTTTTCCAAGTATATTGTTTTTGTCACTTGATTGCAATTTCTTGAAATAACAAATCAAGACTTCAAGAAAGAAGGGGCCTTTTATGCACATGCCCCTCTAATATATGCATATGTTATGAGTATAATTATGATGTTATTAAGATAGGAATGGAAATACTTATCTTGAAATTTTCTCTTTTAAATATATATTATCATAATACCTATTTATGTGGCATATGAGGATTGTTGTTGGTAAACAATTGTCGTATCAAAAGTCTATGCCTATAAGGATATAGTTGTTTTTTCATTTTTATTGCAAAAGTTAATTGAAGTTGGGTTCTTGTCTTCTATGATTTATTTACAAATTTCAATTACACATTCACGAGGTAATTTCTCTACATTCTGAATGCATCTACTTTTGTTCTATTTGTATTGTTGAATGCATTTTTTGTGTATATGGTTTACTGGGTAGTGCATGCAATATATACTCTTCTCAATATCAGGTTTCCTTTTATAGGAAATTCTTTGAGTACAAAAAGAAGCCTTAAAAATAAAAAAGAGGATGATGGTAAGGAAAATCTTGTTATCAAACAATATGTATGAATTAGATTTAGAATTTGTTACAAAGGATTCCATTCAATGGACTAATTGAAGCTCCCTTGGATCTGCCCTTGATCCAAGACAGAAAAAGGGATAGACAATCACAACAACAAGTTTACGCCCTAGATCAATCAAATTTGTATTATTATGCTATGAGAATGGATGAAAAGTGCACCTTATTTATGAAGGTTGTCCTCACATGTCCTTGGATGACGCAACTCTCAAGATCCTACTCCACTTCTTTATCACCCTTTCACCTACACAAAAAAGACAAGAAACACCTTTCTCCAATCTATCCAAACTAAAGGAAGCAAATTTGAACTAGATCTATTTTAATCTACTCAAGGAGAGACTAAACTTTCATAAGAAAGACATAATCATTGATTAAACAAGAATTGAAAGGGGGAAGTACTATTTATCTATATTAATCAAAAGTAGAGAACATTACATCAAGTTTACCATAATCCTTGGATCTCGATGCAAGCCTCTCTAGTACCCTTGGCTCCAACTCCTCCTTGGCCCTCTCTCAAGTTAAGGCTGAGTTTCAAGAAAGTGGATGGATGATGAAGCTCCTTTGTGTTCTAGCAACGTAGCTTTACTCTCAGTTCTATCCTTTTTCTACCATAGAGTGCCTTTATTTTTATAGAGTGATGGAAGGACATGACTAGGCCTCCATAATTGATCCATAACTTTGAGTGACTTGGATTTCTCGAGTGGGATGAGTTTACATCTATTCTATTCATAATTTCCTCGAACATATCAAAGATCCCCAATCAGAATCGCAAGATATTTTCCTGAAGTGTATCGAAACTCCATTGGATTGGGGTGTTGCGGTTTGAACACTAGTGTCTAGCGACATGTCGTGGTTTCTAGGCATGTGAAGTGCAACACCCCTCAAAATGGATAATTCTTAGGAAAAATGGATGTGTCTCTTTAGCATGTCTTCCTCTGAGTTTTAGGGTGAAAAATATAGTTGTAACAGATGCCCCCTAATGTGTGAGGTCAAAAGAGGAACCGGTGGTCGAAACACATAATGAATATTGTAACACTACGAATGTGAGAGAGGTCAAGGAGTGAGATGAAGAGCAAGGACCCAATGAGTACCTATAATCAATCATCAACCATATGTATTTATAGATAATCCCTGAGCCAAGCATACTTATGCTCGGTAAAATATAGACAAAGCATGGCCTCCCAAAAATACATTGTGGATCCATCACATGAAATGCAAGAGTATGGCCATGAAAAATACACGGTGGATCCCTGTAAAAAAGGATCATAGCCACAAGAAGATACAATGTGGCTCTATGTCACAATATATACTCCATCGCAACTCGAGAGGGGAGTCCTATATCAGTGCAAGACCACCGAACCCAAGGTATTCGTCCCAAACCTCGATGGTACAAATCTACATCATGGGAATAAATGAGTTGATTTTGAGCATGGTAGAAATTGTCTGATTACTAGTCGTTGAGGTATATTATTAATAGACACGAGGGAACCCACCAATAATGAAAATGGGTTCCAAGGTACCTAGTACAATCTAATGAGTGTGAAAATATGTGCTCATGTCAAACACTCGTAGAATCGATTAATCAAGAGTCAATGATGTAAAATCACTATCGATTGTGAGGAAACTTGCCACTTATGACTGAAATCTCCAAGGTACTAGCTAGTTTCTAGATCCCTATCTCATATAATGTGCTAAAGTCGATAGACAAAGATCTGTCGATAGAGAATGTTGATGCATCCCCCTTTAATCAACATGAAACAAAACACAGAAGGATGTGTTAAAGAGAGAGTATTACTAGGTAACATTTCCACAAGGATGATCAATACAGATTGTCGACAAGATAACATATGGCCGACTCATGATTATTTCCCTTGAACATATGGGCATGAATCATGATGGACTTGGCAGCATGACTCAATGAGTACTTCTTAGTATAGTGCGACGATGCAAGAGGCATTGAAGCAATCTCCATAATGTTTGAAAGAGTAAACAATCGAAGGAGTATCGAGACTCAAATCGATGGTACGACTCATAGGTAAGCTATAACCCAATTGTAAGACATTGATGGAAATAGGTGCCATGTTCAAGGGAAACATGACTGCCAACTGCCACTTTTTGAAAAAAACATAATATTGTTCCCCCCTTTCTATTTTTTATTTTATTTTATTTTTTTGTGTGTCTCTTGTTAGCACTCTGTAAATTTTTCCTGGTTGAATAGACAAACGACAGAGGTAATTGTTTCAACCAGCTTTAGATTTGAGGCACTATCTTGCTCAACTCAAAGAGGGCTCTCTCGTGTCACTTGATATATCTATGGCAATCAATGGCTAGATTTGGTTTGTTTTGGGGGGGTTTTAATAAAATTGTTGAAGAACTGAAGATAACCTTTGGGCTATGGGGCCAGGAATGTAGGATGCATTGCCAAATCATGAAAACTATCAAGAGGAAAAGGATAAATGAGGAAGTGACTTTTGATTTTATACTTGAAAATTTAGGTGGTATCAGAAGAAAAGAAACACACAACTATATCAGAGCATTATGGTAATGAATTTTGAAATGGTTTGGAAGAGATAAACATAGTCTAAATTGCCAAGCTGAGAGCATTGAATAATGAATTCCAGACCTTTAATTTCTCAATTTACATAGAGGAAAGCAAAAATGAAATGCATAATAACAGGAATCACACACTATGAAAGAAAACGAGACTCATAACACCACTAGTCAGAATCTTTTTGTAAAAATTCCAAAATCTGCCTTTGCATTCATGTATTCATTCCATCCCCAGAGAATTACAAAGTTTTTCTGCACAGAGGGCAGGCTCCTCTTTTCTCCATCCTTTCTATACCCTTGAGACCAAACATATATAGAGGATTTTCTCATGGAATTAAAAACGTTCGGACTTCCTCATAATTCTAAAATAGAGACAAGTTACAAAAAGGAATAAAAATTATCCTATTTTAAAGGGACCGTTAGTAACGGGTCTATCATATCAGGGCTCCCTTTTCTTAGGTCGCCTTTTGCTCCTTTTCCTCTTTGCGACTGGATTGTAGGCATTGTCCGCGTGTTCATTTATGACGAGATCCGTTGTAACGGGGTTTAATCTGACCCTTGACTCTATCTCAGTTGTGGGTTTGGTATGAAATTTAGTTGCCAATATCTGCATGACCCATCTTTCTTTCTTACTTATTGACAAGCTTGGCACATTAGTTGAGAACCTAGTCGTGCCAGACACCATCTGATGAGTGTTATCCATACCTTTTAAACTTTGCAGAGACCGTGATTTTTGCCACCCTTTGAATTTACAGGACTTAAGAAATCAACACAGGTCGATCTTTTTTTTCTTATGCATAAGATGTCAATTTCCCAGAGTAGGATAAAATGATTCATATCTGAGATTGATATTCTTTGCATTTTAATCACTAATTACTGACATAGTACATTGGTGTGCCACACTTCATCAATCCATTTCGAATGATGAGCTTCGAGTTAGTTATGTGACGACGTCCTTTTGATACGTCGTCTAGGAAAGCACCTGGACTAGTGATGTGGGGTGATTTGACTAACTGCCATCCTTCCCACGAGTTATTGATGTGACGTTGTAAACCACGTGACATTGGGGCCATGGGGAAGGTGGTTTTGGGAAATCCATTGTCCGCCCTTGCGGAATGAAGTTCTGTGCTATTTGTTAGCCTGATGTGGGCCTCAACCATGGATCTGGGATTCTTCAAAATCGACGGTCCGCTGAGCTACTCCCTCCCCGCCTCCACTATATTTGTCTATATGCCGTTGGATATAGCTCAACCTCCTAAACTATCACACCTCTACTATGGTATAACATTTTGCTAAATTTATGAAATTTTTAGATCCTGATCTAAAAATTGTTATGGTGATAACATCTCGTACATATTTTAATGATTTAAAAATAGAGATAAAAGTGTACTCAATAGTGTCTTTTTCATTTAGGTTTTACGAGCCTGAAAAAGAGGTAAAAGGTTTCTCAGAAGTGTTTCTTTGTATAGGTTTTACAAGCTCAGAAAAGAGGTAAAAGTGTGCTCATTTGGAGAGAATGAGTGGATGGAAAATATGCATCTATGTTCCAAGATGATGGAACTAGCCTAGGAAAAATGAATGCAAAAGGGTACTTGGTAAGTGAGGTCCACTCATAGCAGATTTTTTCTCCAAAGGTAATGATTACAAAACGCTAGCATGCTAAGGCAAGAGGAAAGAGGTCATGTGTGATTGCAATAGCGGTAAGCTGGATGAAAGAAAACATAATCGGAGCAGTAGGCACTGATACATAAGCAACAAGTTTATAGGAAATCATAGAGTAGCTTTATAATGACATTAACACTCTTGGGACATGGATAGAATATAGGTGAAGAAGATAAAATGAGGTTCAACTTGGAGACATGGAATGTCTAAATGAGGGCTCCCATGCCTACAAGTAATTGTAGTATGGGCACTACATGGAAATCATGGTGATAACTAGGAGACCCATGAAGGGTAGGAAGTACCTCCTAAGTTATGTTTTGCAATAAAGGATTGGTTAATGTCGCAACATGACTGGGTCTAACCTAAGTCTTTGTGATGACAATATGGATGGTCAATAATGCAAATGGAGTTACATGGAAAAACCTATCCTATATGCCAATATGAAACATGTACCTCAAGTTCAGTGGATGTCGCTATGCTACACAAAGTGTCACCAAGTCCTATAAAACACATCCAACAATGCTAGACTAGGGGTTAAATGGCATGGTGAGAGATCAAAATAAAATATTTTTTTTAAGATTTTTTGGGATATATAAATGCAACACAAAAGTACTCACACCACACACATGTACAAGGAACTACACTCCTAATGCTTTACACAAAGTAGATCCCATTTCTAGGCTCAGGCCAAGGATCTTGATTGTCACTAATGAACTCATGGGCCGATGTTGACATCATATGGGAGACCATGACAGGGCCATGCCACATAGTAATGAATTTATGTGGCTGAAGATACTCATCGTGAGTGATTTCATGAACTATGAAGGATCCTTGATGACCCCATCAAGGCGTAAAGGAGGTATGAAACATGAATATTTGATGGAAGGGGAAGTAGAGAACTCAATGGAAAGTTCCAAAAAACATAATCAAGGTAAAAAAAGGTCAAGACCAGGAGGTCTACTAGATTGTCCAGTAAATGCCCCTAGTCCTCGATAAAAATTCATCATGCTAACTCTCATCATTCCTTAATTAGGGAAAAAAGATTGATGTGTCATCTCATCTTGGGGATTATCTATGGAATCCATGACATCTAGAATGGCCTCATATGAAGGTAACTTTGTATCTAGGAAATCATGTGGACTCAAAGAGTCAACAACCTAGGTGGGCGGAGTAGCACGATCATACTCCATGTGATGATGGAGTTGTTGACCAATATCAATAGATGTTGATGGGATTATTGGATCGACAATCTCGACTACAGTGAGTGGCATGCTAGCTCCATAAGATTTAACGTCCTCAAGACGATGAACCACCCAAGGATTAGTAGACTCAAGGGATACATTGGTGGTGAAGAGATCATATGGATAGGAGAAACATCCATCCTAGGAGATGGTGGGGGAAGGTCAAAAGTACCCATAAGAGACGAATCTTTGAACATCCCTACACCAATACTCATGCATGCACTTTGGGAGTCAGCCATAAGGGGTATATTGGTACTCATAGTGGTTCTATGGTCAGGTGTGCATAACACAAGCTGATCAATATTCACGATATGCCCCTAATGGGGGGAATGAAGGACCCTAAATACTGACGAGGTTGCCTTCGCCATCGCATAAAACCAATTATACCCAAGAAGAATATTATATTCTAAAGGGGAATCCACTACTTCCACTTCAACAGAAACAATTTTGCCACCTAACTATATGGGCAACACGGTGAGTATCTTATGAGGGAGAAATAGATGCCCCTCAAACACCTTCAACATCGTGTTAGATTAACTGAGCTTTGGAGAACTAATGGTTCTCCAAAATGAAATGGACATGATGTAGGTTAAGGCTCCCTCATCGATAACCGTGTGGTAAATAAATTTTCCAGTCATGATCACTTGCATTTGAAAAGTGATCTAGTGAGAGATCATATCTTTCCTAGAGTCTAAATAAAACATAATCACATTTGACTCTAATGGATATACCCCACCTATGGCAGTTAACAATGATTTTTTCTACATCATACATCTTTGGAGAACTTCGAGAGCGGACACAACACATTGTGCCTGGGCTATGTCTTCCACAATAATGTAATTGTGGGAAACCCATGCGTTGGGATTATCTATAACTCTACAAAGAACAACTTTCGAGGGGTGAAGCATTGTATTGAGCAATGAATTTTCTATATGGATAGGGTCGTGCAGTTGGGTAGAAGATAATGGATTCGTAGAGGATGGACCGATGTCAACAAAGATGTAATTATTAGCTAGAATTTGAAGTGATATCATCTTTTCAAGCATGAAGACTTGGTCATTCAATGGTGCCCCTCCTATGCTAAGGGGGACTTGTTGTGCCCCTTGTAGAGGATTGGGATTTTTTGCAACCATTTGCTGGTGTTAGGGAAGAAATGGATTTTTTAGGACAAAAGGTTGTTGGGAAGCGTTCTACTGGGGAAAATATCAATGGATTTCATCCATTTTCATACACTAGTGGGTAGGATGATCCTATGCACATATTTTACAGGGAAATTTCTTCTTCTTTCTCTTAGTGTCTCTGCCAACAATGTTTTGGGTTTGAAAATCTCCATGTCTAGAGTTGGAATTTTTCTTTTTATTATTTTTTCCTCTAGGTTGTTGAGGATTATTCAAGTGCATGGATTGCACCGAGTTCACTTCAAAGGTATGGAAAAACATAGTGGTGGATGGGTTTGATGTCATGTTCAAATGTCCCAATTTTCTAGCTAACCAACCCACAAATGCATTGGAAACATAACCAACCATGCCATCGACATCGGGTCCTGGGTTCAGCTTTGAAGGGTTTTTCAAAGGTTGAGGAGCATGCAAAATGATATTATATAAGGTTCCCAACTGTGAATAGATCAATTCAAGATGTTGGGAACACAATATAGATTATTCTTTGGTGACTACCCCTGACATGGATACATCCTTGGCAACAAGAGAGCAGATATTTGGTCAACCAATCCGCAAGTAGTTGGTCCGGGATGAATGCTCTAATCATTCCATGACGATGCCACCACTCATGGACATTGTTTGAGATATGGGTGGAAATGGTTTGTCACATAGATGTCAAGAGTTATATCCCTATCTCATTCCTCACAGGAACTAGAAGTGTGTTAGAAGTTTCATTTCTAGTTTAATAAATATTCCATAAGAGGCACCTTTTAGTTCTACATACCATTTCGTGGCACCTTCGATCAAGGTTCTTTGGAAAAGTCTCAACCTAATGTTATCATCCATCATAGTGTTAGATGAGCACCATAAATGATAGGTCATGATGTGGGTTGAAAGGCCTTCTTCGGGCTCACCGTCACATTTAGGAATATCGGAGGGTAACTAATTGGTAGGAAGGCAATAGATCATGTAAGTCCAATGTTTCCAAGGAAGGAAACAGTGTGTTGAAAAAATGATTTTGGGGAGATGGTCTAACATTGTGGGAACCAAAAGAACTTGGAAGTCCCTGTTGTAGGAAAATTCCCATGTGGACAGGTGAATATCCTCTTGGATCCTATACCCCTATTACCAAGATAGAAAGATGCTAACATTGGACACTAACATTCCTTTAAATGTAGTTAAACTAGTCAAAGGGAAAAGATGAAGAAAGTATGATGTACCTTTTTCTAAAGCTTGTCCTTTCTTAGTCCAGGCTGAACTTGATATTCAATCTCCTTAATGAGATCTGCAATCCAATAGACAACAAAGACAACACATACTTCCTTTTCTACCAAGATTAGTTTAAATTGAATTTATCAACAACAGACAAGCATATGAAATCATACACAAACTTGAAGGAAATAGGCCAAGCATATATTAATGAGAACATTAAAAGGCACTTACAATCTGTAGATGTAGTTTCAACAAACTCTACAAGTCCTCCTTGTCCAACCCCTTGCTCGAAGGATCCATGATCATAATGAAAATAATTTTTGTTGATATTCTCCTCCTTTTACCATGAGAATCCCTCCTTTTATAGGCTTTGAGAGGCTCAACCACCTTAGTTATCTTTGGAATAAATTGAGGATATGATTCCATCAGTTGTGGAATCTCCCTTAGATGCATCGTAAAGCTTGGATTCGAGCCAAACCCACTCATATCATCTCTAGATGTCCTTAGAGATAAGGGGGAGTTATTCCCATGATTCTCTCAACCAATCGATGCTCCCTCAAAAATGGAAATACAGCACTGCAATGCTCCTTGCTGGGTGGATAAGGAGTGCTAACGCTCCTTGCATGTGGGAAAGGGAGCATTGATCTTCCAAAAGTTCGTTAATATGACCATTTATCAAGGAAAAACATTTTTCTTATCTTGTCAAATGATGTGTTTTACCCTTCTAACATGTCTTAGAGGATGTATCAAGTGTTTCCATGGTGTTGTTCATAATGCGACATATGCAGAACGAGAATGCGACGTTTACGACACTTGCGACAAAAGTGTGACATTTGCAACAATGATAATGTGACATTATTGAAGTGAGGAATTTTTATGTGTAACAGATTTCCGCCCAAAGTGTAAAGTCAGAAGACAAAAGCTGATGACTGAAGCGATTTGTAGATTTCCGAAGCAAGGGCATGGATTCAGAGAACCTGGTAGAAGCTGCAAACAACCATCAAACAAATGTTATCATGTGTTTCAAACCCAAGGTAGGCATAGCTATTCTTGAGTAATAAATAAATTAAGGTATGGCCACCAATAAATTCACTGCGGATCCATGATGATATTGACTAAGGGTATATCCACCAAGGATACAATGTGGATATATACCTCCATGAAATGACTGATCGTAGCCATGAGAAAAACACAATGGATATACAAGATGATAAAACATAGCCATAGACCAATACAAAGTGGATCTATGTGACAATATATCATCATTCTCAAAAGATCTTCTTCACATCCTAGGGAAAGAAGATAACATAGTGAACGCTCAACCCACGGTCTTTGTCCCAATCCCGATGTGGTACAAATCTAGCCATGTGAATAGATGTTTTTATGTCGAACATGGTAGAAACCACTTGATTACTGGTCATTGAGGTAAACCGTTAACAAGTGCGAGGGAAATCACCAATGATGTCAATGATTCCCAAGGTACCCTAGTACAATCCAACAAATTTGAATAAATGAGCTGAAGTTGAACATTCATGGAATCATCTGATCAGAGGTCAATGATGTAATCATACTGTCGAAGGCGAGGAGACTGTCTAAGTCTAATTCCCGGATTATGTGTTGAAGTCGACAGGAAAAGACTTGTCAAAGGACGACCTTGATGTATCCCCCATCATCGACACAAAACTGTCATAGAGATGTAAGATGGTGAATCAAATGAGTATGGACTCACACGAGTATTGAAAACTAGAAATTTGTGATGGTTGAATCTCGAGGTAGATACTTCCCTTGAACACTGGGGCACAACATGACTTGGCAACATAAACATAATGCAGTGGATGCTATGACATTCATCGAGTGACCCAAAGGAGTGAAAAGACTCACAAGATTGGTTCAGTGCATAGGTTCAGTGGATTATCCAAGTATTCAAAATGCAGGTGGAGACAAGTGTCATTTTCAAGGGCGACTGCAAGAGTGACTTGTGACAATTCTAAAATATAACTTGACTTACTTCCTTAAATTCCCCCCCCATCCAGATAGATGAGTACCTATTTGTTTTTTACGATCTCGAGGAGGATAACACATGATCAATATAACTCACCTTCAGTAAGTCCCTCTTCCTTTGTTTAATGAAATGGAAGAAGTAAGGGTTCGGTCCCATATGGGCCCTTCAATGTGTGATTTTAGCGAGTCTAGAGAAGGAAAACTCGATGGTTTTTTATGTTTAGAGAGTTTGAAAAGAACTTAAAGACTACTCCAGGGTTGTCCTTTTTCGTAATTTTAGTCTCTGAAGTGCGAAAAAGAGATAAACTACTACTCGGGAGATGCCCTTTCAAAAATTTTTAAATGAGTGTGGAAGGAAGCAAGATCATTCAACAATATTTTCATGTTTAGAGAGTCTGAAAGAGCTAAAAGGAGACTTCAGGGGGTTCCTTTTTTGTGCAACATTTACAAGTCCAAAAAAGTGATAAAATTCTACTTGGTTACATTCTCATGTTTTTTCGAGTGTGAGAAAGAAAAAATATTATGCTCGTCAGTGTCAGAAGGTTGTCTAAAAGATATTGCTTAAAAACCTGCAAATATAGATAGTTTTGGGCCCAAAGCATTATTGAATCCTCAAAAAGACTAAAAAATCCAAAATAAAACTTTATATTAGTGAGAAATAGCAAAAATCAACCCTATCAAATAGTAAAATAGGTTAAGAATTTCATTTACCAGTTGACTTTTTACCAAATTCTTCTAGCTTTGGAAATTTTCACCTTTGGAGGGCGATTTTTGAGCTGTGAGTAAGGGAGTTGCGGTCGACTATTTTCGATTCCATCTCGATTAGGTTGGTCACCTTTCTTTTCCAATAATTTTTTACGGTTTAATTTTGTGTTTTATCTCATATTTAGGGTGTTCTGGGATCCTTAGGAAGCCCTAGACACTGAACTAGATCGCTGCTCCCTCAAAGGGATGAGGGGAGTGACAATAGAGATATCAGGACCCTGGTGCATATGCCCAGGGAGCGCTAGCACTCTGTGGGAAGACTCAAGGGAGCATTGGCGTAGAAACAATTTTTTTTTTTCATTTTGGGCTAAAAAGACACAATTTTTTTCCATAAAAAGTTGACTAAATATGTTTATTTGGTTGTATTTGCAGATTACACGGATCATATAACCATGATTGAGTGGAAGGAACGCAAACATGAGTTTGACGACATCGCCGCTTTTCAAATCCCTCAAGAAAGGGTCGCTTTGCGAAATTGTGGTCTACTTAAGTACTTTAAACTTCAGAATATGAGGAAAGATGTACTATTACTTGAGTACCTGATTGGATTGTGGGATGATGTCGAACATGCATTTCGTATTGGGCCACATATGCTCAAGATTGAGCTTGATGATGTGTACTTTTGACCGGACTTTAGAGGAGAGGGGATCCTATCCTTTTGTCTAGACATCGGGAAACTCCTCAGCCAACCGAGGCATATGTCGTTGAGCAATGTATACCAGGATATCGATTCGTCAGTGGGTGAATCGTGATCAAAGATGTGAGGGATTTGGAACTGAGATCGATTCTATTCACCATTACCAAATTGGCGGGTAGTACCAATGCTCATCTAGCTTTGAAATCCTAGATGTCATATGCTCTACAATGTGTGGAGCCCAAGTTGTTTAACTGGAGCGTAGGGTTCCTTCAAAATGTGAAGGAACATATCTCAAAGTGCAGGACAGGTAGGTAGAAGTAGTTTGAATATGGATATTTCCTAGTTTCATTCTTTTTGGAGCGAGTACCCCAGATGATGCCACATGTTCCGTTGATAGCACGACCTGGGACCAAGCCATAGATGGAGAGATGGACTAGTTTATCCCTAAGATTAGGGAACAAGCCCTCATCATTTAGATTTACAACTGATTTCTTTGCTTGGTGGAGGAGACAATTGGTTGTCATCGAGGATTTTCCATATGCTGGAGTAGATTTTAGGGGTAGTGCAGACTTGGTGCTCCTTAAGGGCATTCAGTGGGATGTGTCAAGTACGAAACTAAACCTTGTCATGTATTTTTGTTTTTTATATTTTATATTGTTTTTGATGTGTGCAATGAGGTATATAAAGATGTTTTTGTTTCATCATGTAGACAGAGGTGCATCACGTCTGACAGAGATGTCGACACTGGGGCGTCATGGGGATGTGCATGTAACAGTGGAGCATGATGTTGCAGTGGGAGGACTTCGGGAGGTCGAGAGGAACCTTTGAGGTCTGACCATGGGTGTCCCACCTCTCAAGAGGTGAGACATGTCTCTCCATTTGTAGAGACATATAGTAAGAGTTCCTGAGAGCTTGAACCACTTGCTCTGACGAGTGGTTCGTGCAGTTGTATGCTTCATGAAGCACAACATGATACATGAGGATGACTAGGATCCTCGACATATTTTGTAGTCTTTCATGATGGTATCATGGGCATGAGGGCCCATATTTTTCCCTATTATGTACCTTTTGATGATGCATTTTTAAAACAAACTTTTTCTATCCCGCATTTATATATATATATATCCAAGTTTTGTGGTGCCTATTGATGTTACAATTTATCTTATGTGATACTTTAATGTACATGTGATTCATGTCTCTTTAAAAATGTTTTATATATGCGTAAGATACCGATCCAATATATAATTATCTAACAAATCCAACATTGTGTTGAGTTATCTCGGTATATGTCTGTATTGTATAAATTCAAACGATCTTTTGAAACAACGAACTCTTAGGTGGAGATGTAGTAAGACAGGGTTGTGAACGATGTAATCTCGATTAAGCTGAAAAACCACAAGTTGAGAGTCTAGGTTAATAATTATATGAGATATACCTAGAGAGGAGGCTTTAGTTAAGAGTCTGATGATGGCATGATATTCTGCCACATTATTGGTTTCCAATCCTAGGAAAATTCCTACCGAACTCACCAACTCACCAGAGTGGTAAATGACCCAAGCTACATAAGCAATGTTATGGGTGTGTTGACTAGCTCCATCCGCAAACCCGACAAATATGGGAAAGGGAGATGTCATCTGCACATTCAACCACAAGACAAAGTATAAGAATCTAAGACAAAAATCGTACACGCAAGAGAAAAGACACACCAAATCAAAAGTATATAGTACAATAGTGTACAAAGAACACATGCCAGATGTTTTATGTGTTGGCATGTTTACAGGCAGGTGTGCTTGTCTTTGATGACAAGATTAGAGTATGCAGCGTGCTTTTCATTGATGGCAAGATCAGAGTATGCAGCGAAAGAAAAACAGGGAAAACAAAAGTTCAGAAGAGAAAAGTGCAGAAGTGTACGTAGAGTGCAAGAGCGTGCTTGTTCATTTGAAGGCAAACAAGCAGGAAAGGAAGATCAACAGCGATGATCGAATGGAAAGCTCAAAGTGTTGATCCGACTCTATTTAGGGGTTTCAGATACCGGAAGTTGGAGTGTTGAAACACTTTTCAATGAGAATGCCGAAATTGTGATATGTGAAATCGTGAAATAATTATAATCGTCAGATCGAGGTTTGATGTGGACCGTTGATCCAACCCCATTTCGGGGTTTTGGATATCGAAAGTTGGAGTGTCAAAACACTTTGCAACAAGAATGCCGAAATCACGATATGATCTGAGCCGTTGAATCAAGATCAGATCTGGACCGTCGAATCATAGGACAAGTGGCAAGCGATTGGAATTTTGTTGACTTGGAGTCAACGGAGCATGGTGTGGAAACTCGTGAGATGCGATATCACGATAAGATCTGGACCGTCGGATCTATGGAGATTTCAACCATCGATCAGACTCGATGAAGTTTATAAACTCGCGAAATATGAAGCACCTTTTGGCACAGCCTGTGGTCATCGCCGGTGGTCACGAGAAGGGAAGGAGTCAGTCTAGCTAAGCTTCCTTTCGGGGTTTCGGGGATCGCGACTTGGAGAGTCGAGATGCCTCATCTCCAGATTCATGAAATTTGAAATCGCGAAAGAACTTTATGCATAAGCGCTTGGTCAACGCTGTTGGTCACATGGTCGAAGAGCTGTAGAGAAGAGCTCGAAGAGAAAAGCTCCATTTCAGGGTTTCAGGGATCGTGACTTGGAGAGTCAATATGCCTCATCTACAGATTCATGAAATGTGAAAACGTGAAAGCGCTTTATGGATAAGCGCATGGTCACAACCATTGGGCACATTGATGGAAGATGGAGGAAGAAGCTAGAGGTGCTAAGCTCCATCTCAGAGTCTCAACGTTCGCGATGTTGAGTATCGAAATATTCACCACAGGAATGTCGAAATGCCGAAATGAAAAATGCCGAAATAAATGCAAGACCCTACGTATTCAATCCAACGGTGCAGGTGAATTTGAACATTATCGGAGGGTTACTGTTGCACTTCACAGTTAATCAATCAGTTACGATTCAGTTAGCAAAACTTATTCATGATTATTGATCGGTTGGCGATTCAGTCGCCAAGGTGTTTTTGCCCAAAAAGATTCGAGGTGTAACTGAAGTGGGAATAGGACATAAAAGGAACACATAGAGATTGTGCGCGGTTGGTTGCTCTGTATGAAAAAAAAAATGAGTTGAACTGTAAGAAAGTGAAGGTGACAGTATGCGCAGTGTGAGATAAAAATCAAAGATGAGTAACAGATGATGAATAGACATAAGCAAGAGCAGAATCGTAGAACAAGCTTGAAGCAGAGCATAATTGCAGACAGAGGAAGAGAAGAATTGCAGGATAGTTAGAAGCATACCAGATTTACAAAACAGAGAAGAAGTGGTAAGAATCGATTTATTTGTCTTGTTTGTTATTCAATCATTGATTTATATTCTAGGGTGGTAGGGAGGTGCT
This sequence comes from Picea engelmannii, assembly GCA_009831015.1. Taxonomy (NCBI): domain Eukaryota; kingdom Viridiplantae; phylum Streptophyta; class Pinopsida; order Pinales; family Pinaceae; genus Picea; species Picea engelmannii. The sequence continues at coordinate 162,853 of ML789057.1, read as the reverse complement.
AGAGAGGACTGTTGTCCTCAGAGGTTCAAGTGGGTGCTTGAACACAGGGAGTTGCAGCTTCCTTCTGGTTGTAGCTAGAGAAACCAAGGTGGCAGGGTGGTGCAAGGGAGAACAAGTGTTCTCTATTATATAGGTTGGAGCTTGTGTAACTGGAAGTTGGTGCTTCCATCTAGTTGGTGCTGGAACATTAGGGGAGTTGGTGCTTCCTTCTAGTGGGTGCTAGAGAAACAAGAGAGTCGGTGCTCTCAAACAAGTTGAAGCTTGTAAAACAAAGGTAGCAGGCTCACATTGAGTTGGTGCTCAATTAT
>ML789057.1:132122-161794 GCA_009831015.1 Picea engelmannii | reverse complement strand
TCTGGAAGATTAGAATGAGAACATACTTAATGGCCTTGGGTGTTGATGTTTGGGATGTAGTAGAGACTGGATATACAAAGCCTATTGTGCTAGCCTCCAAGGATGATAAGTTAGAGTTTAGTTTTAATGCTAAGGGAATGAATTCTATCTTGAATGGACTTGCTGAAGATGAGTTTGTAAAGGTGATGCATCTTGAAACTACCAAAGCAATGTGGGATAAACTTATTAGCAATTATGAAGGAAATGAGAAAGTAAAAGATGCCAAACTTCAAACATACAGATTGAAATTTGAACAACTAAAGATGAATGAAGATGAAACAATTAGNAAGTATTTTTTAAGAGTTGAAGAACTTGTAAATGCCATGAAGGGTCTTGGTGAGAAGATTGAAGAACCATTTTTAGTTCAAAATATTTTAAGATCTCTGCTTGATAAATTTAATTCAAAAGTCTCTGCAATAGAAGAACTAAGTGATATTAAAACTATGTCCATTGATCAACTCCTAGGAACTCTAACTGCATATGAAATGAGAAATAACAAAGATAAATCTAGTACTAGAGAAGCATCTTTTAAAGCAGACGAGAATACTGATTCAGAATTAGATGATATTGAGGCAAAATTTGTGAGAAGGTGAAAGAAAGGATCAGGAAAATATCAAGGCAAGTTGCCCTTCAAATGCTTTAACTGTGGTAAGATAGGTCATTTTTCATCTAAGTGTCCCCATCAGAAAAAGGACCATAACTCTGATGATGAAAAGAAGTACAAATACAAGAAATATAATAAGAAGAAAAGCTTGGTTGCAAATAATGACAATTCTTCAGAAGACACTGATAGTGACTCTTCCTGTGAATATAAGGCAAATGAATTCATGCTTATGGCCATGATAATAAAAGCATAGGTAGTGATGATGATGATGAAGAAGCTGTGGTTGATATGGAAGGAGAATTGATCAGTGCACTGGAATAAATTGACAGACTCAAAATTAAGAACATAAAGCAAAAACAATTGCTGATACAGTTCGAGAAAGACAGTAAACAACCTGATGAAGACTTTGCCCTGCTGAAAGTGAAATTAGAAGAGGCAAATAAAATAGAAGACTTACTAAAACAACAGTTTTCAAAGAAGAAATCCAATTGTGAAGCCTTAGAAGAAGAGATAGTAAAAACTAGAAAATAAATGGAGAAGTTTAAGGGATTGTATCACCAAAATCTGCCAAGTATTAAAGCCTTAGAAGGATTAACCTCCATTCTAGATCAACAAAGAAATCCAAAGTTGAAAGATGGATTGGGATATGAAGAAGGATCAAGTAGTGATCATCCAAGTAATACAGAACGTATCAAGTTTGTCAAATCCTCAAACATTGACAACAGTCACTCTGCAGAAACAAAGAAAGAAAATCAACCACCAAGAAGGAATGAAAGAAAAAGTACCAGAACCAAATTTGTAGATCAGAAAGATTATCGACATGAAAGAAATCGACCTCCTCAAAGAAGACAGATTTTTTCAAGGTACAAAGATTTTTTCTATGGTTATTGTTTTTTCTGCTCTAATTTTGGTCACAAAGCTATAAATTGTTCTTTAAGATTTAGATATGAACAATCAAGATATTCAACGAATAACTATCTTCCACAACAAAGATTGAGACATACAAGCAACAAACAATCACAGACTATAAATCATTTGATGATTGGGAGAAGGACACATGTGAAACACAACAACAATTATGAGCATAACAATCGTTATGATCTATTATTCAGTGAACCAGAATGTTACAACTTCCATAGTTATGGACATAAAGTTGCAGACTGTCGCTTAAGGAATTACAATCCAGACTTGATCCCCACTACTGAAAATGTCAAGGTTTGGAAGAAGAAAGCAGATGACAAGTGTGGACTAGTATTGTCAGCCCAAAAACAAAAGAATCCCTGGTATATTGACAATGGATGTTCCAAACATATGACTGGAGACAAAAGTAAGTTTCTAACTTTAAGTGAAAACAAATCAAGGAATGTAACTTTTGGAAACAATGCACCAGGAAAGATAAAAGGTAAAGGAATGGTAAGCCTGAGTAATGGAAAAGGAAAATCTCAAGATGTGTTGTTTGTAGATGGTATGAAACATAATCTACTAAGTGTCAGTCAAGTTTGTGACAAAGGATGTGAAGTTGTTTTTACTTCTAAAGACTGTAAAATAAAGACTTTGAGTTCAGGACAACTGATTGCAAAAGGGATAAGAACAAAAAATAATGTCTATGTGTTAAAAGAAGAAAAAGAAGAATGTCACTTAAGAAAGTATGATGATAGTTGGTTGTGGCATAGTAGACTTGGACACCTAAATTTTGATCATATAATCAAGCTCATAAACAATGGGGCAGTAAAGGATCTTCCGAAGATATCAAAGCCATATGACTCTGTTTGTAAACCCTGCCAGATAGGAAAGCTTACTCGCACTCAGTTCAAATCTAAAAAATTTCCCTCAACAGAAAAACCTCTCCAATTAGTACATATGGATTTATGTGGACCATCAAGAAAAGAAGGTACAGGAAAAGAAAACTATTTTATGTTGATTATTGATGATTATTCTAGACTAACATGGGTTTCCTTTTTAAAGGAAAAATCTGAAGCATTTGAAAAATTCAAAGTGTTTAAGGCTCTGACTGAGAATCAAACAGGAAAAATATTAAAGGCAGTAAGGTCTGATAGAGAAGGAGAGTTTAGTTCATGGAAATTCAAAGAGTTTTGTGATAAACATGGGATCAAAAGAGAGTACACAATTCCAAGGCCTCCACAACAAAATGGAGTTGTTGAGAGGCAAAATAGATCAGTACAACAAATGGCAAGATCAATGATGAATGAAAGGAACATACCTCAGACTTATTGGATGGAAGCAATTCATATAGCTGTTCATATCCTTAACAAAGCTCATCTCAAGCCACACAGTGACAAGACCCCTTATGAACTATGGTTTGGAAGACCTGCTTCAATCAAACATTTTAAAGTTTTTGGGAGTAAATGTTATATCAAGAACAATGATGAAAATATTGGCAAATATGATGACCAGGCTGATGAAGGTATCTTTTTGGGTTATGCTACAATTAGTAAAGGGTACAGATTCTACAATAAGAGACTACATAAACTAGTTGATTGTATAGACATAAAAGTTGATGAAGAAATACCAGTCAGAAATGTAAGCAGTGTTGAACCAAGAACATAAGATATAGTTGAAGATGAAGATTCCAAGGATCAGAAAAGGAAGAATCTGAATCAGATGAAGATACAAATACTCATAATGACACAAATCAGCAGAAAGAAGAAAAATCACCTCTCAGAATTATTAGAAAGAATCATCCTGAAAATAAGATAATTGGAGATATAAATAAAAGAGTTCAGACAAGAAGGAAATTGATTAAAGACTCAGAACAATCTCATGTTGCCTTTTTATCTATGACTGAACCTAAAATTTTTGAGGAAGCTATCCAGGATGATGATTGGATTAGAGCAATGAATGAAGAGGTTGATCAGATTGATAAGAACAATACTTGGGAGTTTGTCCTTATACCTGAAGATAAAAATGTAATAGGTTCCAAATGGGTGTTCAAGAATAAAATGAATGAAAAAGGACAAGTTGTTAGAAATAAATCCAGATTGGTCTGTAAAGGGTATGCACAAGTTTAAGGTCAGGACTTTGATGAAACTTTTGCACCAATGGCAAAATTGGAAGCTATCAGAATATTTCTTGCTTATTCATGTCATAAGAACTTTAAAGTTTATCAGATGGATGTTAAGTCAACATTTCTTAATGGAGATCTAGAGGAAGAAGTATATACGGAGAAACCTAAAGGATTCTCATTGACAGATAATCCTAATAATGTTTGCAAGTTGAAGAAGGCCTTACATGGACTAAAACAATCACCATGAGCTTGGTATTATAGACTGGACAAATTTTACAAGATAAAGGATTCAAGAAAGGTACTGTTGACAACAACCTTTACATTAAGTCTGAAGGTGATAATTTATTAGTTGTTTTGGTTTATGTAGATGATATTATTTTTGGGTGCACTAATGAATCATCTGTCCAGTGGTTTGCTAACTCTATGCAAACAGAATTTGAGATGTCCATGATAGGAGAACTATCATATTTTCTTGGCTTACAAGTAAAATAGAGTTCTATGGGAATTTTTATATCTCAAGAAAAATACTTGAAAGATATGTTGAAGAAATTTCAGATGGAGGACTCCTCTCCTGTTAGTACACCCATGGTGGTTGGTTGCAAGCTCAGTAAAGATGACATTTCACTCGATGTTGATCAAAGGACATATCGATCAATGATAGGCAGTCTTCTGTACATCACAACATCCCGTCCCGATATAATGAAAGCTATTGGAATGGTAGGTCGTTATCAGTCTGCTCCTAAACAAAGTCATTTGGTAGCTATCAAAAGGATATTCAAATACTTGAAGGGAACAATGACTTATAGTCTGTGGTATCCCATAAATCAGAATTTTCAGTTAACTGCTTATTTAGTTGCAGATTGGGCAAATTGTGTAGATGAAAGAAAGAGCACCAGTGGAGGTACCTTCTTCCTGGGAGATTTGTTGGTAGCATGGATTAGTAAGAAACAGGGGTCTATTTCCTTATCAACTACAGAAGCAGAGTACATTGCTGCTACTACTTGCTGTACTCAGATCTTGTGGATGATTCAAACTCTTGCAGATTTGAAGGTAAACTATACTGATCCGATTACAATTCACTGTGATAACACTAGTGCCATTAGTGTCTCCAAGAATCTTGTTCTTCATTGCAAGACTAAGCATATCCCAATAAAATACCATTTTCTCAGAGAACAAGTCACAAACAGAGTTGTTCAGTTGAATTATATCCCTTCCATAGAACAGATAGAAGACATCTTTACTAAACCTCTAGCCAAGACACCATTTGATTATCTCCGACAGAAGCTGGGTGTCATCCCGTCTGACATCTAAGCAAGTTCATCCTGTTAGGGGGAGTTTTGTATTGATTGATTGAATATCTGATACCTCCTAAAAATACTGTAATAGCTCAGAGGGAGCATGTTCTCTTTGAAATTGATGTCAAAGGGGGAGAATAGGAGTGGTGGTCCGGACCAGATGCTACAATTGGAGGTCCAAAACAGTTTAGTGCAATCGTTTAGGGTTGCCATCAATGCCAAAGGGGGAGATTATTGGCATGTTTATAGGCAGGTGTGCTTGTCTTTGATGACAAGATCAGAGTATGCAGCGTGCTTGTCATTGATGGCAAGATCAAAGTATGCAACGAAAGAAAAACAGGGACAACGGAAGTTCAGAAGAGAAAAGTGCAGAAGTGTACGTAGAGTGCAAGAGCGTGCTTGTTCATTTGAAGGCAAACATGTAGGAAAGGAAGATCAACAACGATGATCGAATGGCAAGCTCAAAGTGTTGATCCGACTCTATTTCAGGGTTTCAGATACCGGAAGTTGGAGTGTCGAAACACTTTGCAACGAGAATGCTAAAATCACGATATGTGAAATCGTGAAATAATTATAGTCGTCAGATTGAGGTTTGATGTGGACCGTTGATCCAACCCCATTTCGAGGTTTCGGATACCGGAAGTTGGAGTGTCGAAACACTTTGCAACAAGAATGCCAAAATTGCGATATGATCTGAGCCGTTAAATCAAGATCAGTTCTGGACCATCGAATCATAGGACAAGTGGCAAGCGATTGGAATTTCGTTGACTTGGAGTCAACGGAGCATGGTGTGGAAACTCGTGATATGCGAGATTGCGATAAGATCTGGATCGTCGTATCTATGGAGATTTCAATCGTCGATTAGACTCGATGAAGTTTATAAACTTGTGAAATATGAAGCGCCTTTTGGCACAGCCTGTGGTCACCGCTGGTGGTCATGAGAAGGGAAGGAGTCAACCTAGATAAGCTCCTTTTCGGGGTTTCAGGAATTGCGACTTGGAGAGTCGAGATGCCTCATCTCTAGATTCATGAAATGCGAAATCGCGAAAGCACTTTATGGATAAGCGCTTGGTCAACGCTGTTGGTCACATGGTCGAAGAGCTGTAGAGAAGAGCTCAAAGAGAAAACCTCCATTTCGGGGTTTCGGGGATCGCGACTTGGAGAGTCGAGATGCCTCATCTCTAGATTCAAGAAATGAGAAATTGTGAGAGTGCTTTATGGATAAGCGCGTGGTCACAGCCATTGGGCACATCGATGGAAGATGGAGGAAGAAGCTAGAGGTGCTAAGCTCCATCTCAGAGTCTCAGCGTTCGCGATGTTGAGTATCAAAATCTTCACCACAGGAATGTCGAAATGTCGAAATGCAAAATGGTGAAATAAATGCAAGACCCTACGGATTCAATCCAACGGTGCAGGTGAATTTGAACATGATCGGAGGGCTACTATTGCACTTCACAGTTAATCAATCAGTTACGATTCAGTTAGCAAAACTGATTCATGATTCTTGATCGGTTGGCGATTCAGTCGCCAAGGTATTTTTGCCCAAAAAGATTCGAGGTGTAACTAAAGTGGGAATAGGACATAAAAGGAACACACAGAGACTATGCATGGTTGGTTGCTCTGTATGAAAAAAAATAAAATGAGTTGAATTGTAAGAAAGTGAAGGTGACAGTATGCGCAGTGTGAGATAAAACTCAGAGATGAGTAACAGATGATGAATATACATAAGCAAGAGCAGAATTGCAGAACAAGATTGAAGCAGAGCAGAATTGTAGACAGAGAAAGAGAAGAATTGCAGAATAGTTAGAAGCAGACCAGATTTACAAAATAGAGAAGAAGTGGTAAGAATCGATTTATCTGTCTTGTTGGTTATTCAATCATTGATTTATATTCTAGGGTGGTAGGGAGGTGCTAGGGAGGACTGTTGTCCTCAGAGGTTCAAGTGGGTGCTTGAACACAGGGAGTTGCATCTTCCTTCTAGTTGCAGCCAGAGAAACTAGGGTGGTAGGGCGGTGCAAGGGAGAACAAGTGTTCTCTGTTATATAGGCTGGAGCTTGTGTAACTGGAAGTTGGTGCTGGAACATTAGGGGAGTTGGTGCTTCATTATAGTGGGTGCTAGAGAAACAAGAGAGTCGGTGCTCTCAAACAAGTTGAAGCTTGTAAAACAAAGGTAGCAGCCTCACTTAAAAGACTGCCTATCATTTCGAAGAAGAAGAGGTTTTCTCCCTTTATGGGTTTCCTCGTGAAAATCTGTCTCTGTGTATATCTTATGTGTGACTGGTGCTCATTATTTGTATTGTCCATATGCTGTATAGTGTTGATGATCACTTGAAGAAAGATTAAGAATGTATTAATAGACTTAATATTGTTTAATCACAATAACAACTGGTTCACCCTCCCTCTCAGTTGTCTTAGTAATTTCAACACTATGCATAGTAATTCTTGAGGTAACGCCCATTTCGGGGCTCACCGAGAGATATTCCATTGTAGTCGACTAACTCGTAGGCGCTTCTATGTAATACACGTTTTATGATATAAGGTCCATGTCACAGAGGTTCTAACTTCCCTGTCCCCAACTTATCATGAACTTGGTCATAAACGAGGACTAAGTCTCCTTCTGCAAAAGCATGAGGTTGAATGGATTTGTCATATTGACTCTTCATTCATTTTTGATATGTCTCATTAATGAGAGAAACATCGCGAGTGTTTCGTCCAACTTGGTTAAATACAATAACCATTCCTCTTCAGTAGAGGTATGAGGCAGGACTTCTACGGTGAGTTTCAACGAGGGGATCTCACACTTGATTGGTAACACTGCTTCTATGCCATATACCAATTGGAATGGAGTGAATCCAGTTGTAGTTTTCATTGAAGTGCGGTAGGCCCAGAGTGTGGAGAAAATTTGCAAGTTCCAAGAGGTTTTGTTTGTCCCCACCATGCATTGGAGCATGGTCTTTAGGACTTTGTTGATAGCTTCAACTTGTTCATTTGCTTGAGGATAGAAGGGGGATGAGTTTTCATTGAGAAATCCCAACTTGACATGCAACTCACTCATCATCTGGTTCTGAAAATGTGAGCCGTGATTAGTGACAATGGATTATGGGACACCAAAGAGAGTGATGATGTGGTTAAAAACAAAGATTGATGCAGTACGACCATCGTTGAGAAGCCTCAACCCATTTAATGAAATAATCAATGACAACAATGATATAACCATGCCTCCGGGATGAGGTAGGATTACATTGCATAATTTCATTGTCCCATTTTGCAAAAGGGCCAACGATGACAATGGGATGCAGTAGAGCATGGTGGGTACGTGCCTTTTTTTCTGAAAAATTTGTCAGGGTGGGAATCATTTGACAACCTCGATACAATCTTTGAAGATGGAGGGCCAAAACTAATCGGCATGTAAGATTTTCTGGGCTGTAGCCATCCCAGAAAGATGATCGCCACAAGCTCCAAGGTGACAATCATTCAAAACACGTTCAACCTCATCGTGGGTTAAACAACTTCGTAGAAAGTATCAATACCACGACTATACAAAGTGTCGCCAATGATAAGGTAGCATTTAGAATGGTGGCAGATATGATGACGTTCATCATGGAAAATATCGGGCTTGAAACATTGGGTTTGGAGATAGAGAAGAATATATCCATACCAAGGGTATGGCGTTCTAGTGAGGAGCAAATATTCGTCGGGAAGAGAATCAATTGGCTCAGTATCTTCATCAACATAGGGGAGATCACAGATGAGTTCCGCAAAAACCAACGATTTTTTAGCTTTTTATTTGGCAAACTCGAGATCGAATTCTTGAAGAATAACGATCCATTTGGAATACTTTCCCCCAATGACTTGACATGTAAGGATATGGTACATGGGGTTCGAGTCCGCAATGACCGTGGTAGTGCGTAACATGATGTAGTCACCAAATCTTTGGACGACAATGATGACTGCCAGAGCCAACTTTTCAACATGTGAATATCGGAGCTCGGGACCAGATAGACTCTTGCTCAGATAGTAGATCACATGCTCGTCACCATTAGGATATTATTGAACTAACACCATAGAAATAGTGGAAGTAGAGGTAGCCAAATAAAGGATATAGTCTCGTGCATAATTCAGAGGGTGCAAGAGAGGCATGTGTGTTAATGCATGCTTAAGAGCATCAAAAGAGTGTTGAGTAGTGTCGTCCAAAATGAAAGGAGTGTCTTTTTGCAACAATCTCATAAATACTTTAGTGAGTTCAGCGTAATTACAAATAAAACGACGAAGACATTTTTCTTTCCCTTGCAAAATTTGTAGTTGGGTCATATTGTCGGGAGGGGGTAAAGGGAGAATAGATTTTACTTTTAAGGGATCAAACCTAATCCCATCTTTGGAGACGATGAATCCGAGGAGTCGACCTGATTTGACAATGAAGATGCATTTGTGGGGGTTCAAACAGATATGGTAAAAGTGACATCGAAGAAAAATGGCCCGTAAATGACCAAAATGGTCTTGTCGAGTAGACGAATGAGCAAGTAAATCATCGAGGTAAGGTTCCACAATATGTTTGATATCATGGAAAACATACAACATGGCCCATTGGAAAGTAGCACCAAAGTTTTTAATACCAAAAGGTAGCTTCTGATAAGAAAACGTACCCCAAGGGCATATGAAGGCTATCTTATGCTCATCAGCCAGTAGAGTATCGATCTGGTTGTATCCTGAGAAACCATTCATGAAGGAAAATATAACGCTGTCAGCGCAATTATCGATGATTTGGTCGATAAAGGGTGTTGGGTAATTTTCTTTTGGACAAGCCTTATTGAGATCCCTATAATCAATACAGACACGAATGGTTCCTTGTTTTTTAGTGACCGAAACAATGTTAGAAACCCATTCTGTCAAGGGGACATGATAAATAAAGCCAGACTTCAACAATTTTTCAACTTCTGCCTTTATAGCCGTGGTTTTCTTAGGATGAACTAGGCGAAGTTTTTTTCGTACAGGTTTAACACTTGGGTAAGTTTTTATTTCATGCACAAGGATCGATGGATAGATCCTTGGAATTTCTTCGTAACTCCAAGAGAAGACATCGCAAAATTATTTGAATAAAGTGGTGTAAGATTCCACTTCCTCGGGCGAACAATTAGCACCGAGATGAACATTTTCCATGATGCCTTCTTTGATCGAGATGTCGATAGGGATCATAGAAGAGATGTTGCCTAAATTTCCCTCGGAAGTAGTGTCCTGGGTAAGGATGGGAGATTGGGGAGAATCAACAACATCGTCAGGAAAGATAGAGTGTATATCTTTCTCAATTTCATCTAGAATAGAGAGAAAATATGAACAATGATGGTTGTCATCCCAAGGTACCTCATTGATGCTAAGCATTTCCATAATGGATTCATCCGATGGAAAAATCCGTAGGATGTAGTCGAAATCAGAGGATAGGGAATCAAACCAAGATGACAACGAGTAAGTGTTGGATGCCAATAGATGTTGGGCGTCCAATGAGGGAGAGGTGGATTGGATGGAATTGTATGAATCCTCAACATGACTAAGTGGCATAGCGTCACCTAGTGCATCAAATTCCAAAGGAATAGGCACAACCCAAGGATAAAATAATTTGTAATATTGATATGCCATAGTTGAGATGATATTGATTGTGAAAATATGTTGCGAGGTGGGATGAAGTGGTGTAGGGAAAGTACCCAAACGAGAAGAGTCTTTTAAAATAACTACACTTACACTTTCATAAGTGATCTTAGCATATCCCAAGAAAGGAATATTGTTGGTGGAGGGAGTGCGAGCGTCGGGGGTGCAATAATCTAACTGATAGATAATGACAATTTTACCTTGATAGGGGAATTGTACACATAAAATCACCAATGAAGCAACGAAAATCATGGCATAAAACCTCACCCATTGAATTCTCGTAACATTGTAGGGGATTGATTAAGCGAAGGTGATTTCAAACCTTTCCAGCAAGCTAATGACATGACCCAAATGGATGCTCCCTCATCTAGTATGGTACGATAAATGTGTTTCTTATGAACAACAACATCGATCTGAAAAGAAAGCTGGTGAGAAAGTTGTGACTTGAAGTTATCAAGGTTAAACATGATATTATTCGACGACTTGGGATCGATCACGCCAATGGTGGCCAAGAGAGTCCTACACTGACTTGGACAATGTTGTATAACTTCAAGAGAAGACATAGCACATGGTGCTTGAGCCAAATATTCAACAATGTTGTAGTTTTGGGCGGCACGTGAACTAGGATTAAAAGTTGATTTTCGAATAGTGCTCTTGGGAGGGCTTAAAATAGAGTCAAAAGTGGGTTTCTAAATTTGAGGTGATCCATATGGAGGAGTAACAGTGGTAGGAGATGGATCCAATGTAGTATCATTAGTGACATTCTCTTTATTAGGTTTAGCCGGCGTGTCATACGTTGTGGTGCAAGTGGTTAAATCAATCCCGTTAAACATATAAATATGGGCACTCAAGGAGGCTTCCTTGCCATGACTGTGATTGCCCCTTGATGGAGGGGCAGGGGCTTGAGCAACCATGGACTGCTACTGAGGAAAAGTCTTTGTCAACACAACAGGTTGGGAATTTCCTTTGAAAAGGTTTGAAACTTCGTCACGATGAGGTCAGTCTTGGGTGTAATGATCATCACCACAAATAAGACATGAAAATTTTGATTTTCGTTGTGGTTGTTTGTCAGGAGAAGGTGGTTGAGTTTGTGTTTTTGGATTTTCAATATTTTCATTATTATTCTTTTTGGGTTTATTTTTTGTTTTCTTCTTTCCCCTGGATTGTTGTGAAGAGGCAGGTTGGACCGCATTCACATTAGAGATTTGAGTTGGGGGTAAGGTAGAGGAGAGTGAGGTCAAACCAGTGACGGGCGCAAAAACAAAGCGATTAGTCGAGTTGACCGATTGCGATGAATATTGGGTTTTGACGAAAATGATAATTCCATATGCATGAGCCATGGAAGATGGTTTGGATGGATCGGTGGATGTGCAGGGAGAATTTGGTATCAACTTATACAACGTATCGGATTGGGAATAAACCAAATCTAGGTACTGAGTGCAAGCAATGGCTTCTTCCTTAGCGAAAACACCACCCATGATGATGTCATGAGAAATTGAGGGTAAAAGATATTTAGTAAACTATTCTGCCAATAATTGGTGAGGAATAGTCACTTTGATCAACCTTTGTCGCCGTATCCACTCATGAATGTGATCAGAGATATGAACAGATTTCAGTTGACAAAGTTAAGTCAAGATTTCTGTACCAGTCTCATAATGGATCGATAACTGAAAATGCGTGAGGAAATCCATAGCTAGGGAGTTGAAATCTTGAAAAGTACCACGTTGGAGTTCAATGTACCATTTGGTTGTTGAGCCCGTGGGTGTGCACTAGAAAAGACACAACTGAATGGAATCATCCATTAATGATTTTGATGAAAACCACATATGAAATGTCATAACATGGTTTGTCGGGTCTTCACTAGGTTTACCGTCAAATTTTGGGATGTCAGAAGGTAATTTAGTAGGAATTACCGACCAGAAAGGAAAATGTAGTATGGGATCATTTGTCAACCGAGATAAGTCTGGTAGATCCAATGTGGCTAGGAACGATAGTTGTTGGTTAACCTGAGGGTGAAACTTGTGTAACATGGGGACACCAGTAGGGCCATAAACTGGTTGAGGTGGATGATTGTATCCAATAGGCCCTCCCATATACGGTTGTTATTGGACGATATAGACATGATTCAATTGTTGTTGAGGAACGTTCACGAAAGGAGGGAAACCTGGTTGGTTATGGGGAGGATAGGTCGTTTGATTAGGTTGTGGGGGATAAACAATTTTCCCTTGAGGGGGGTAAACAATTTGTCCTTGCGGAGGGTATACAGTTGACCCTTGGGGAGGATAAGAAATTTTTCCTTGAGGACCCCAGGTGGGATTTGGGACACACAGATAAGGCTATCCAAAATATAATCCAGAAGGAGTAGTATTTGGTATGCCTCCTTGTGGGTTAGGGTATGATGACCCCCCTTGATAAGGTTGATGAATTGTACCTCCTTGGGGTGCTCCCCAAGATTGTGAAGGATTTCCAGTAAAAGAGGATTGTAACCCTACCATAGCTTGATTGACAATTGGGGTTTGACCAATGAAAGGGGGTCGCCCCCCTACCATAGCTTGAGTCACAACTGGGGTGTGACTAGTAAAAGGGGGTTTCCCCCTAGTGGGTATATGCAAGGGTGGTTGTCCCCCAGGAGGGACAGGCCCACTAGATGATGGTTTCCTCCCAGTCGAGATTTGTCTCGCAGTTTATTGTGTGTGTATGGAAGGGTTCTGCATTCGATGATGCATATGTGTTCCAACAGGCTTATGTGGAACATGAGGAACTGTAGTTTGAAAAGGTGGTGTGGTAGGAGTAACGATCAAAGTAGCTTGTGTATGACGAGCTATTTTGACGTCGACATTACTTTGGATTTGTACTAACGTAGCAACAAGATTGACTACTTGTTCGATGGGATGGTCAATACTCTGACCAGATGGTCCTGCCTCGACACAAACAGAGGTAAGCGGGTCAAGAGGTGGTCGGCTAAAGTTGAAATGTTCATAAATATCACGTCCCGATGGAGTTATCTGTATGGAACGAATATGTGTCTGTTGTATATTTACCATGCTAGCAGACTGAACAAGAGTCATATACTCATCATAATCACATTGTGTGCTTTCCATTTGTGTCACAGTGTATGGCCTCAACGATGATTGAGTATACTCTTCTTCTATGACGTTACCGAAATAGTCCAATTGAACAATGAATGGTTTGATAGGAACTTTTGACACATGGGTAGTATGAGGAATGGGATCCTCAACCGTAACCAAGGTGCTTTTGAGATTCGATAACAAAGGAGTAGCAACGCTCCTAGCATCCGAGCGATTTTCTACCTCTTCACGATAAAAATCTTTAGGTGAATTAGGAGGTAAGGGTTTTTAGCCTTCTGAAGGAAACCCTTGCATCCTACGTGATCTACGAAGACCTTTATCTTCTATAGTCTCAATATTGAAAAAATATTAAGTAAATAAACAACACTCGCTAAAAATCTAGAAGATCCAACAAGCAAACAAAACCTTCTCTCAATTACTGTACTAGTTGGTGATGAAATCAAACATCACATGATCAAATCAAGAAGGGGCTAGGATATGAGCGGGTGGAACCGTTACATTAGCGACTTGCTTAACGGACTTACACCTTGGTGCAAGCTTCCACATAATAATCATGGATTTACCCTCCAAGGAGCTCGAGTGATTTTGACCAACATCCGTTCCAGGTACAACGAAGACTTCCCTTCACCGTCACCTTGTGTGAGGAACCTAAAGATTATGGCTACTAAGGACACCAACTCGTATTCAACCTCTAGGAAGTTATAGTCAACATTCTAGTCCGAACGTATGGGCAAGATAACAAGTTTGAAATCCTTCAAGAATTGAGGACAAGTGGACCGATAGAACTCTAGAGGACCCCGAACAGATTTGGAATTCATGAAGCAACGATACCAAATGAAGACAATTGGACCTCAAGAAGAACCCCCAAAATACGATCTTACTACTACGAACGGTTAAGCCTCAGAGGTATAATCTTGGTTTCTCTCCCGAACGCGACCTCGTGCGTAACCCCTGTGTGAAAGGGGGATCCCAACTATGCTTATACAAAAATTGGATTTAATTTCCCTATCGCAAGATGCTAAGTTTGTCTTGAATGCTTTGAAGAGTTATACTCATAGCCTAATCCAAAGTGCTAATCCTAGTCTAATGTTGATGGAAGAATCTAAAAACAAAAAGTTTCTAGATCAATTTTTAATTAGCGTTGATTTTAGTGGTTGTTCTTTACACAAAGGTGAATGAGAGTGAAACTAATGATGTTACAACTCGAATCCAAAAGAAGTAAAAGACTGATAAGAAAACGTTTCTTTCGATGAACTTCTATTTACGGGAAGGAGAAGAGTTTTCTTTCTTTCACTACCAAACACAAGAATGTAGAAATTTCATGCAATTGTTTTCAACAAGAATCCATTTTAGTGCTAAATCATAAAGAAATTGTTTCCAATATCCAAAAAGCAATCGTAAAAAGTATCCTTTCGTTTGATTATGAATTTGAATTGATTTGGTTTAATGCTTCTTATCCCAATAATAATTTTTTTTTCACTATTGTAGCTTTTAGACAACGGGAAGAAAAAATCACACAAACAAAAGGCACTCTCACAACAATCAATAAGAGACAAAAAAAAAACTAAAATTTCCAAAAACAACAAAACACACTTAATAAATTTCTAGAAATATATGTAGATCGAAGACTAATTAAAATAGTAAAGAGATCCCTGAGTTTCTTTGTAGCAATCTTCAATCGATCAAATGAACGAAAATATATCAAAATAAACCCAAAATCTGAAGAAAAAGGGTGATTTCGTAGCAAGGAATTACAATAAAATCCAATCAAAGATCAAAAGTATTAAAAGAAGCAAGTTGCAGGTCTGACATAAGACACAAACTGAGAGAACAAGTCCCGATTTAAAAGGAAATACCCAAAAATTACACCCAATACAAAGGCAGTCAACAATTTTTCAAAATGAAGAAAAATCAACGGTCTAGTTATATCAGAACCAGAGTGCTACAATGCTCCCCAAAGCACTATAGGGGAGCATCAATAAGGAAATCAACACTCTGGATGTAAAGAGAGAGGGCATGGGTTTCTGAGAAAGAAAGGGATCAACCCAAAAAATGGAAAACTCGAGAAGTTTGATCAATAGTCTTTGTGATACAACTTCAGTAATGACAACATATGTATAGAAGAGAAAAATAGAAAAAGAAGGATCTGAAGATGAGAAAATCTAAGACAAAACCAAGGAAATAAACCAAGACTGAAAGCTTTGATCCCTAGTGGAGTCACCAATTTATGTTGTAGGAAAATTCCCCTGCGGATAGGTGAATATCCTCTTGGATCCTAGACCCCTATTACCAAGACAGAAAGATGTTAATATTGGACACTAAGATTCCTTTAAATGTAGTTAAACTAGTCAAAAGGAAAAGAGGAAGAAAGCATGATGTACCTTTTTCTGAAGCTTGTCCTTGCTTAGTCTAGGATGAACTTGATCTTCAAGCTCCTTAATGATATTTGCAATCCAATAGACAACAAATACAACACATACTTCCTATTCTACCAAGATTAGTTTAAACTAAATTTATCAACAAAAAACAAGCATATTCAATCATACACAAGCTTGAAGGAAATAGGCCAAACATATATTAATGAGAACATTACAAGGCACTTACAATCTGTATATGCAATTGCATCAACCTCTCCAAGTCCTCCTTGTCCAACCCCTTGCTCGAAAGATCCACGATCAGAATGACAACACTTTTTGTTGATATTGTCCTCTTTTTACCATGAGAATGCCTCCTTTATAGTATTTGAGAGGCTCAACCACCTTAGTTATCTTTGGAATAAGTTGAGGATATGACTCCATCAGTCATGGCATCTCCCTTAGATGCATCCTAAAGCTTGGATTCGAGCCAAACTAACTCGTATCATCTCTAGCTATCCTTAGAGATAAGGGGGATTTATTCCCATGATTCTCTCAACCAATCGGTGCTCCCTCAAAACTGGCAATAGAGCAATGCAACGCTCCCTGCTAGGTGGACAAGGAGCGCTAGCACTCCCTGCATGTGAGAAGGGGAGCACTCATCTTCCAAAAGTTTGTTAAGATGAACATTTCTCAAGGAAAAACATTTTTCTTAGCTTTTCAAATGATGTGTTTTCCACTTCTAACATGTCTTAGAGGATGTATAAAGTGTTTGCATGGTGTCGTTTGCAATGAGACATATGCAGAATGAGAATGTGAAATTTACGACACTTGCGAAAAAAGAGTCACACTTGCGACAATGATAATGTGACATTATCGAAGTGAGGAATTTTGATGTGTAACAATCCCCCCATGTGACAGTTTCTGTTGGAGTGAAGATCATGGAAAGGGTTATTTCCACCATGTTGTTGAGGACCAGGGACAAAAGTGCTTCCCGAAACATGGATAGATATGGGACCGTACATGCCTATAGAAGAAGTACTCCCATAGACATAGGTTGGACCATAATAATGGTTCCCTCTAGGACCATACATGATACCAAGAGGAGTGCCCCTAGAGACCAAAGGTTTACTAAAAAGAGACACATGAATTGCGTACGGTGAAGTATCGAAAGGTTAGCTAACCGAAGGGGCATTGGCTCCCCCAGAAATGTTGTTACCCCTAGGTTGACTAGGAGTAGTACCTGACCTGATATTTACGTTCCATCCAAAAGGAATAATAGCATTGGGAACAACTGGGTCGCCTATAGGGATATCATAAACAAAAGGAGTTTCGGTTCTAGTGCTAATGTTATGGATTTTCCGCCACCGAAAGTGAATCCATACATGGGCGTCGACGATGATGCAGCGAGATTAGTACTACTAGATGGACCGAAGGAAGGAAACAAGGTGACCGAGGATGGTCCCCATAAAGAGAGAGTTGATGTTAGAGGAATGGATGGGGTAGACCCAATTAGACTAAGGGATGGTAAGGAAGACATTAATGATATGCTTCCTAGGAGTATGGGGTCGAAAAAGTTTCTAAGGTTGTTAAGGTTGAAAAATAATCGCTAAGGTTGATACATATATCAAGGAGTATGGGGTCGAAAGAGTTGGTCAAAGGAGGGTTAAGATTTGGTCGAGGGATTTTGTTGACCACTTCTACTTCAACACGCTCAATTCCCCCTAAATCCAAAAATTGTCTTTTGGATTCTAGTAGTTTAATGTCGTTCCCAATAAGGGACACCTCTTGTCTCTTTGCAACAGGTTGGTCTTCCTTTTCAGGGGAAAGACCAAATTGTCTTCGTAATCGAAGAAACAATTGGTTAGCCACAGTGACTAAATATGTTTCAAAATATACACAATCAACCTATGGTTAACTAGACTCAGACCAAAGAGCACACCCCTACCAATATAGGAAATGAACAAGCAAATTGGATGGATAGGACAAGCATTCCGAAAACCAAAGTTATGAGGTGATGAAATGCATGGAAACCTGACTAGCGAAGGATGAGAGACAATTATGAAGCCCCAATTGAAACAACCCTTCTCTGTGCAGGTATCCCTATGAAAGCATACACCCTCCAGGGGTACATAAATAATTGATCAACATATGCCTCATGTAATACAAGGATTACCCACCCGCAATCATCTGTGTAGCCTCCTAGCACAAACCACTAAGGTTACCACCACACAATAATTGACTAGGAAAACAATAGAATTTTGAATCACACGTATGGGTAGGGTAGATAATCCTGAAATCCCAAAAGAACCACTTCACACAGAGGTCAGGTTCTCTTGTGACCCCCATACACATAGTAGTCCAAGTCATTTGGCAAACACTTCAACAAGCAGAGTGGGGATATCACTCTACTTTCTTCGATGTGATATATTTCTTAACTCCTGTGTTAGAGGAGGCTCTTGACACACTTGTTGCAACACTTGATTTACTCCCTAATGACTCTAGTTTCAACTTTCGGCCTTGTATAATTTACTTACCAACCTATTCCAAGGCTCTAAGTCCTATATAAAGTGGTTTTTCTATAAAGAAAAAGTCTGATTAATTTTAAATTAAGCACTTCTTTATTAAGTTTTTGATTACTCCAATGGTATATGGATGCAATTGTACTGATGTTTTGGAATCTCCAATCAAAAATCAAGAGGAAAATATGAAATGAAACTTTCTTTTTGATGAACTTCAGCTAAGGGAAAGTAGAGGTGGTTTTTCACTTTAATTTTCTAAAATAAAAAAATCAGCAAACAATCCTCACTCTCTTTTGTCACTCAAACATTCCAATCAACTAAACAAGATTTCCAAAGCAAGTTTTTCCAATGTGAAAGACACTCAAAATCTAATACCCTAAAAATGCAAGAAAGAAATGCATTTTTTTTCTTTTTCTTTTAATGAAAGAAAAACACACACACACACATGCAAGCCAAAACAACCAAAAAAAGGCTAGGAGCAACATGGTATTGGTAGTGATGTAAGTATGCACATTCCATTTTTTACACGAACAAAAAAAACCAAACCTTTTCAAATGAAAGGGGTCGAAAGAAGAAAACAAGAAAAATCACTCAAATCCAAATGTGACTACCAATCACTCCAAAAGACAATTTCAGACCCCAAGATTCACTAGCAACACTCCAATGCAATTATGGAAAGAGGTCCTAAAATGCTCCAAAAGGGATGATCACAAAATGTAATTTTTATTTTTATTTTTTATAGCATGCAAAGAATAATGAAAAAATCCTACCAAAATTAAGTTCTAAAGGTTCTCTTTCCCAGGAATATGGACGCTAGGATTCACAGGAAAAAACCAAGAATTTTGTTTGTGAAAAACATTTTTTTTTGCACTGTACAAGCCTTATTTTGTGGACCCTACAAGGGGCTTCACGGGTTGCCTTCACTTGACTAGTGACATGGTCACTTTTTGTCAGTCTACAACTCATGACACCACTAGTGAAACTTATGAAATTTGCAAAAAAAATTCCCTGTCATGGGTTGTAAATTTTTTTCCCTGTCGCTAGTCAGTACTACTACAAACAATGACACTATCATTGGTCAATAGTACTACAAATAATGATGTTGTCTCTCTATCACTAACAACATAAAAGTGATGGACCACACAGTTTTTCAAAAAATACTTGGATCTGAACCAAAACAGTCCGATATTGAAGATCTTCTCTCTAAGAGGGTAATGGGGAAGACAATAACTAACTCATAAACTCATTCAGAGGACAAATTCAAGCAAGAGTAGTCCAAACTGAGGAAATACCATGATATAATCCCCCAATGAAGTCACCAATTCTGTTACATAGGATTCTGATCAATGGAGTAACCATATCTCCCTTGGATCTTCCCTTTGATCCAAGATAGACATAGGGATATACAATAACAAGTTTACGCCCTTGATCAATCAAAATTTTCTTACTATGCTATGAGAATGAATGGAAAGTGCACCTTATATATGAAGGTTGTACTCACATGTCCTTGGATGATGCATCTCTTGAGATCTTTCTCCATCTCTTTATCACCCTTTCACCTGCACACAAAAGACAAGAAACACCTTTCTCCAATCTATCTAAACTAAAGGAAAGAAAATTTGAACTAGATCTATTTTAATCTACTCAAGGAGAGTCTAAAATTTCATAAGTAAGACAGAATAATTTATTAAACAAACAATGAAAGGGGGAAACAATATTGATATGTTTTAATCAAAAGTAGAGAAGATTACATCAAGTTTACCATAAGACTTGAATCTCGATGCCAACCTCTCTGGTACCCTTGGCTCCAACTCCTCCTTGGCCCTCTCTCAATTTAAGGCCGACTTTCAATAAAGCGGATGGATGATGAAGCTCCTTTGTATTCTACTAGCGTAACTTTACTCTTAGTTTTGTCCTTTTTCTACCATAGAGTGTCTTTCTTTTTATAGAGTGATGGAAGGAGATGACTAGGCCTCCATAAGTGATCCATAATTCTGAGTGACTTGGAGTTCTTGAGTGGGATGAGTTGACATCTCATCTATACCCGATTTCCTTGAACACATCGAAGATCCCGGACTAGAATCATCAGATATTTTCCTCGAGTGTATTGAAACTCCATCGGATTGGAGTGTCATGGTTTGAGCACTGGCGTCTAGAAACATGTCATTGGTTGTTAGGAATGTGAAGCGTGACACCCTTAAAAAATGATTAATTCTTAGGAAAAATGGATATGTCTCTTTAGCATGTCTTCCTCTGAGTTTCAGGGTGAAAAATATAGCTATAATGACATTTAAGAAAAGATCTTTACTGTTATTTATTATTGGTTATTACATATAACCTTTTGGAGGAGCATTCAAAATAGAGATACTAGTGAAGTTCAAGGGACATAACCTTCATATGCAATGGTAGATTGAGAGGGAACAAGTATATACATAAAGAAATAAAAAGTAATGAACAATAACAAATGATGGGTTAGATGAGGTGAAGATTAATAATTACAAAATTTATTTTGAGAGATATTATGCATGCATTTTTTCTTATAAACAACTAATTAATTTTAAGAGATTTCAATGCAACAAACTTCACTATTTTCAATTTCAAGGCATCCTTGCAACCTAATATTGGCATGCCCCATTATGATTTTGGAAATATTGGAGTCTTGCAAGGAATATTGTTATCTATTTTCTACATAATCTACATCATTGGATACTAAGGGAAGTCTTTATAGGAGGATATATCATACCAGTAAAATAGGTAAAGAGACTCAAAGCTCTAATTTTGAATTAGTGACAATTAAGTTATTAATTCACATGCTTTTGAACCTACCACAAATGATTATGAGGAATAGATTTTAGAGTTACCATCCTTAGAATTGAAGGCCTTTGAAACCAAAGGTATGTTGATGAATCTACGTCGTGAGTGCAGAATTGTCTCTATACATGGGGCATGTTTACAAAAAACAAAGGAGTTGGAATTATGAATGATACATATATAATGAATGATATTTCATTGGATTTAATGTATTGATAGTTGAATCGATTGGATTATTAATGTCATATAATTCTAAAATCATTTTGAGTGCTATTTTGTATATTGCAATGAAAAAATTATACATGATTACTTACAATTTGTTTGACTAAATGAAGCTCTACGAGGAAGAATATAATTGTAGGTAGACTTGTATTTGATATGGAAGAAATTACTAGTACATAATGAAGACTAATGACTACTACTACGAGGGTAAAAAATTATGAGAAAAATATCATAGTTGTGAAACTTGATTTCTATAAGACACAAATTTAATTTTTTCATTAACATTTTGCTAATAATATGTCATAGTAATTGTCTGTGAATGATACATGCAAGGTTATGGATCTATAAAGTATGGAAAAATGATGGCTAATGTAAACTAAAAAAGAATGGAAAGGATGTTACTTTAATGACACTAGAACCCTATGATATGCCTTGATCGCCATGAGTTATGTTCTACTAGATATTTCCAATGGGATGCCTTGGCAGTAAGAATCAATGGTTTGGAATCTCTATGTGCACACTAAAGAGAACTATAATGTGTTGTGTGGGGTAGGTATTGTGAGTGCCATAGTTTATAGACAACAATTTAGACTCTTTATTCACACATAAAGAGCACTAGATTTATGCGGGGCATGTATTGTGAGTTCCATAACTAGTCTTAAATATGTTATTCATGTTATAATGATGGGATCAAGAAGGAAATACATTTTGGGTATGTCAAATAAGACAATGTATTCAAGCTTGCCTATAATATCCCTATGGAACAAATATATGTTCATTAAGATAAGTATTGGGCTGATGTGCATACTTTATCTTATGTTACAAATGTATATGTTTCAATTATAACTTTGAAATTTCTATGAATAAGGTAATTGATGTTTAAAATGGATGTGACATACATGCTTTTCCTTTGATAAATGTTCTAGGCATATGCTGAAATGATAAATACCTTGGAGGTGTTCCAAGGTAGTAAAAGGAATGAATACAAATTTATGTCAAATATAGCTAGAAACAAGAAAAGTTGCATTAAAGAGAATGGCATTGCAGGCGTAGTTGAAGGAGAAAGACATAAAATGTTTTTGGAAATAAAATAACAACAAGGATGATGTTATTCCAAGGAGGAGGGGATGTAATGTCATGATTTTTTACCCTTTTGAATATTCAAAATTTGATTATGCATTGTTGTGCATATTTAGTAAAAGAATCAAGATTGACTAAGCATGAGCACCTGAAGAGGTTTGTTAGGCTCCAATCTACTGATGTAAATTAGAGTGCAAATGATTGTCAATCCGGTGTTTGTAAGACTTAGAGGCACATCCAAAATATATGGATTTAGAGATAACTTTTATTCTTTCAATGGGAATGAACCAAAACCTATTCTAAGAGCTGAATATGGAGGAGATGCTAAGCTTCTGTTCAGAAGTCCTTTTCATAGATCTCACGACAGTAATCAACAATTGTTTCCTAAAGGGCATTTGATCAACAATAAACATTCAAAGAGACATTCAAAAACTAGCTCAAAGGCTTATCAATGCTAGAAAGACAAAACTCTTATTCAAGAGATGCATTCATTGTTTTGTTTCATTCATTAGCAATCTTCACCAATTCTTGTTAAATAAAAAGTACTGAAAGCGTAAATAACTCAAAAAGCATTTATGATCATCCTAATGCTTGAAAGAAAACCACACATTGATTTCTTATTCAAGAAATCATTCACAACATGAGTAATGTTTTGAAACATTAATCATATTATTTAACTATGGAATTCATCTAACTACAACAAAGATATGAATAAAACTCATCTACAACAAGATCTAATCTAAAAAATGTATCAAAGATTACTTGAAAATAACATAAAGGAAGAGTGTACTAGTTTGGCAAAGGGGGCCCTCCAATGCTTCACTTGTACACTTGAGTTGTCTCAGCTAAGAAGGAACTTCCAACATCATTCACTTCATCATATCATAGACATTATCAAGAAAAAAAACGCAGAACTGATCTCAAGATTTCAAATTCCAAAGTTTCTTTATTCACATCAAGGGGTGTCATACTAGTCTATGTCTTAGAGTATTTATACAAGAGTTTTGAAACTAATAATGCTAATAAATCTCCTAAAGATCATGATAAGATCCATAAAATATTCTAGGAAGGTCGAATACCCCCTTCAGATCCATAAAATATGAACAAATCCCAAGAAAATTTAAAACTGTCCATGATTTTATGCTAAAACAGGGTATTTTCTACTGAAGTGGCCATGTTTGACCAACGTTGACCAGACACCTGGAAAGATCAGATCTCGAAGCTGATAGGTAATCATCCATCCTTGTACATCAAGGATCATGACCCAAGTCTCAGATTTTTCCCAGCTATCCTGCAAGTACACAAACCTAGGAGCAATTACGGGATTTAGTCAAATCCTGTAATTTCTGATAAATTTTGAATTTTAATGCCAAAAATTCGAAAATTCAATTCTTAAGCGAAAGAATGATAAATGTACCTTGCATAATCTGTTTAATGGAAAATATGGAATGATATGGAGGCAAAATGGATGGTTTTGGAGGAAAAAGTATAGTTTATAGAGTGAAAAGAAGCATAAAAATGTACTCAACAAGGTTATGCTACCACACCAGGGGAAATGTGAGAGATTCCATTGGATGGTTATAAACATATTTACTTTTATATATTATGTGTACCTTCCTTATCCACCTTGTCATTACCCTAACCTGAGATATGAGAGGTGGACCTAACCATCTCCTAGATTTAGGAAACCACCTCCTACATTCTATGAATTCCCCCCCAAATTATTACAACCAAGAAAAGTTGGATTAGGACTCTCTTACCACCTTTCACTCATGCCAAGAGATGAAAATTCAAATGGGGAGAGAGGAGGTCCTTTTTTGGAAGCTTCAGAGAAGAGAAAAATGGATTTTTACCTTGGAAAAGGAAGCTTCCATACTATGGAACTGAATAGCCCATGAAAGAAAGCCAATATATCCTTGTGAAGAGGAGGATAAACAAAGGAAGACATAGAAAATATGAATTAATGAATAATGTGAAACATTAGAAACCAAAATAACTAGAGAGAGACCCTTAGAATTGGTACAGAGAGTAGATCATAAAATGCCCAAGAACAAAGAGAAATTCTATTAGAGTTTAATTTGAAATAAACAACAATTTGAAATTTCTATACACACATTGAGGAGCACTAGAGGGAGTAATTTTTTAGGGACTATTGAGAATATAAGGGATTATCACCCTTGTGTTATGTGAGGCAGATATTGCAAGTGCCAAATGCTAGTCTAATTAAAGAACTCAGTAGTGGGTTGCT
The DNA here is from genome assembly GCA_009831015.1 of Picea engelmannii. Lineage (NCBI taxonomy): Eukaryota > Viridiplantae > Streptophyta > Pinopsida > Pinales > Pinaceae > Picea > Picea engelmannii. The sequence goes on along the minus strand of ML789057.1, from coordinate 136,865 downwards.
TGGTTAATATTTTGTTTCCTTTTGGGATGGGAGGTTGACTTCAGAGTTCAACATTTGTCTTTTCACATTGGAAATATCATAACCTAGCTAGGAGGTGGAATCCATATAGGACTACCTATAGTTGGGTGGAAAATTTATTTACCTTAGTCAGATACTTGGTATTAAGCTATTAGAAAAGATAAGTACCCATTCATTGCTCAATTATTTTTTATCATTTTATGAGTATAATTCTATGTTGCTTATGGTGGATTGCATGGTAAATTTTAAATAGGATTGTTGAATAAATGGGCTACTTTTTCTAACAAATTAATTGCAAAGGAAAAAAACATATGAGCAAACTGTTTCGAAAAAAAACTATATTGACCTCTGAGAGTTTTTATTATACTCTGATTGATCAATTATAGGTATTTTGTCTTCTAAATTTTGTATCTTTGGTTAGTTGTGTCTAAAATTTGGAATTGAACAAAAAGAAAAAAAAAAATCCAAGAAATACTATCAAACATATCTTAACAATTACACATTATAGTGAAATAAACCTTCATTGCACCCATTGATATAACTTATAAACATTGGGTTACAAAGAAACTCACCAAAAGTTGTTTTCAATGCATTTAGGAATGTAGATGGTAGTTGTACATCTACAAAGAGTCCATGTTCTCATGTAGACCATTTGCATCATTATTAATTCAAGGAAGAAAGAAGCAATGTGTTGGGTGCCTTCTAAATGCTTATGATAAACCAACAAAAATTCATGTGCTAAACTTGTATATATTTAGCTGTGGATTCTACATCAAAGGCACCAATCCCTTCATGTCATAAAATAAATAACTTTGTGAAACCATATTCAATTTGTTTTCATGATAAAAGAATACAAATAAGTTAATTTAGATTGAGTCATAATTGTAATACCCCAATTTTGAGTCCCGATATTGATAATGTATTTTTGTTTACTTGATGAAAGGATAGAATGCATGTAAAGTTTAAAGGTCGGAGATCCTAGTAATGTAATGCTTTGAATATTAATAATAAAAACACATTGTTGGTTGTCGACAGATAAGGATAGAGTTATAGGGTGCTATGATTCCACACAATGTTAGGTTTTCATAGCATTTAGGCTAAATATGAAGTTCATTTCATTTTAACAATTAACCATAACCATAAATGTTGCAACAACCAAGATCACATGAAGAGGCACCATGCAAAAGAACACAAAATATATCGTGGGAAACCCTTCTCAAACAAGGGAGAAAAACCCAACCAAATCCTTTTATATACTCTTCAAGAGAAAGACCTTTTCACCACCAAGAATATCCTAGCACACAAGAGGGTGCACAAAACCTAGAAACCCTAGCTCCCAAGAGAGGTGCGCAACTTTTACCAAGAAGTGTACTCACTGAAATTTCCAAAACTTACAAGTGAGTGTGTGTCTACAAATGAAAGATTTCATCTTACTTATATTAGACTTATCCTATCAATTGAAGTGTATATTGGCACAATAGGGCCGACCTCACTTAGACATATTCATTTATTATTATTATAATAGTTAATATTACTATTACTATTAATTATCTTTTACAGTTTATCTTTAGACACAATAAGATAGGGTCGACCTGTACCCTTTACACAATAACTAGGGTTACAGGTAGGTCTGACTCTTGAACAATATATAAAAAAGGATCTGATACACCCACTAGTGCTCATCCACTAGGAGCTACATCCATAGGGATGTCATAGACCTGAGTCACTTCATTACACAGATGAACTAGGTCCTCACACGTGCACTTATGCTCAGCCATAGTCACGTCTGCTCCACATATATGATTTCCCACTGCCACCAACAGGAGGATCATCTGGAGTCTTCACATCAACTCTGTTGTTGTTCATAGGAGGCCATCACATCATCTTCATTCTTATTCTCATGATTATGTGCCCAACGCTTTTCAGGATTTCACTAACTCAACAGATTTCTCTTACATTGGATAATCCTTTGGAGTTCTTCTCTTTCACTTCATGGAGGAGGCCATATAAATTCCTAGCCTTTTTCCCAGCCTGGAACCACAAACCCTTTATTAGGGGATTTCTCTCAGGTTTGTAAGCTGAGGATAAGACTTCACATAGCTACTATATTCCACATCTCACAGGTTGTAAGCTGGAGGATGTCTCCTATAGCTGCATTCATTAACACTCCCTCTCAGCTAGGGAGGCATTCTCCATCAAGCCAAGTCTCATACCGATGTACTCTGAGTTTTGTTTTTGGATAAGGTCATCCATACTCCCTCTTAACTCGGAAGGAGTTCTTCACCAATTAAATGTTTGCAGTCTGCTCAGGTGTAGAAAGGTACTGCAAGTATACAATCTTTCTTTTGTATCATACAGAGGTATTTCATTTCATCATGTCTTTGAACCATCAGGAAATACTGGAATCTCAAGGAGATTTACACATGGTTCTTTAGTTATCATAATAGGATCCATATCATGGTCAAGTAAATCAGTTAGAAGTTTCTGAAGCCACATTGCTTTGCATACTCACTGTTATATACTCTGTCTTTGGTGCACTCAAGGCCACAGAGTTTTGTTTCCTGCTGTGTCAGGAAACCCTGGAATAAATAAAGGTAGAACATCAACTGGATGTGTTCTTCCGGTCCACTGTACTTTCTTCTCCATCTGAATCGACATATTTTGTAAACTCAAGTTCACACTAGAGGCATATCTCAGATCATATCCAACTTTGTGTTAATACATGTTTTGTTGTTTCCTAGTGAGTCTGTTTCGATTGAATCATCACATTCATTGTATGGCGTGAATCAAGTCTTGAGTTGACTGGATACATCAGTGATCCAATCAACTGTGGATTAGTATCGTCTGAATCATCATCAATCTTCTTCTTTAAATCCATCATGGTGGATTTGCATTCTGTCACACTTCTTTAATATTCCCACTGTATATTTTCCTTGAATCAGGAAAATTTCATCTGTCCTCTATCATACTTCTTGTCCCAAGAAATAGTGTATCGTACTCAGATCCTTTATGAAAATCAGAAGTAAATTCTTGCTTGTTTTCAACAACAAGTCTTTCTGAGTAAGTCATCAGGATCAGGTTCTTGTCACCAACATTGTATAGGTTTTGGTTCAACAACTCTCTTGCTGAAATCCAAACTCATCAAGAATCTATCTATCTGATATAGTTTCCAACTCATGAAAGGTGGTATAGATGGAATTTAATAACTTCACTGGGTCAAGTGTCTTATCATGGACAACTCCCTCTGTTTATGAGAAACCTCTAGCCATAGACCTTGTTTTGAATTTCTCGACACTTCCATCAGTTGCATGATTGATCTTATAGATCCACTTGGAAGTTACTACTGACTTCCCTTTCAGGTTCCTAAATAACATCTTATGCATCATTCTTTAATATGTACTGGTATTCTTATGTTATGACATCTTGTCATACTAGTTCTCTTGTTTCTTTTCTAAGACAAGGAGTCTCAACATCAATGAAGTGGCTCATGACTTTGAAAAAATATTTTTCTTTCTTGGAATGTTCTTTGAGAGGCTTGTATGCCTCTTGCATAGTGAGTCTAGGTAGGCATTTTATGCATTGTTGTAATATCACTTAACATATTAACTGGGGCAATAATGTCTTTCTCCCTCTGAAATGCTGAAGACGAAGAAGGTATATTCTTAATATCAATCTCCATCTGAGATTCTCTGGATCTTAGAAAGACTATCTCTTCTTCAAGGACAACATTTATTCTTGTCTCAATCTGTCTCTGACCACGGATGTTGATCTTGAATGTATTTGAAGATTCATTGTATCCTTTCTTTCTAAATGATCTAGCTTGGACTTCTTCTCTTTGGGTACATGAAGATACATTGGGCACCCAAATAACCTGAAGTGTTCAATATCAGGCTTCACTCTGGTGAAGGCTTCTATTTTGGTGAAGACTCTTGTTCTGAAAATATATTTCGTCATGCATGATTCTACCCATGAAATCATAGAAAGATTTTGATCATTCATTATTGCATTGATTGTCTCACAAATGGTTTTATTCTTCCTCTTTCTCAAATAGTTTTGAATCCCTCTAAGTCAATGTGGCTCCCTCTAAAGGATAAACATCTTCCTTTGATCTTGACCTGTCCGAAACAAGAAAACAAGAGGAACCAAAAAAAGAATATCCCCTAAAGGGGAATAATGAGTACATATCTAGAATCAAAACAATTTTAAGGATTGTTATCACAGCGACAACACCTATTTGTAAAGTAGCAAAATTTAGAAATATAAGTTAGAGGAATGACAATTACAACAATCAAACAAGGAGTATTTGTTCGACAACACATGTATTCCAACAGAGGAAAAACACCTTCAATAACCACTCACATAACCAGATCAAATATCAACACACCGATGTTTTCACGTGGTAAAACCCCTATGGGGAAACATCAATGGCCCCAGCCAACGCGGCCACTTGGAGTAGTTTATTAATGCAAAGAAAAAGATTACAAAGAGATTTTACAAGAGAGTTTCTCACAATCAATCATAGACAAATGACCCTCCATGCTCTTTAAATAGAGATCATGGACCAATCGGGTGTTAAGCCACAGATCAATGGTCGTTAATATTGAGGAGAGTATGAATCGTCGGATCACTCTATGTCGGGAACATATCGTGACCGTCGGATTTCCTAACTACAAATGCATACTAATGCATACTAAAGAAACACACTTTTACCTAATGACATATTAG
>ML789057.1:110442-123880 GCA_009831015.1 Picea engelmannii | reverse complement strand
TCTGATCCATGGATCAGATTAGATTCCAGACCCCCCTGACCATTCTACCTTTAATGGTGGGGGGGGGGTCCGGAATGTTGGTTAACTATCGCACACAGATCTATGGTTGAAAAGAAAGCACGCAGATCAACAACTCTTGGTGTTTTTCGGAGCCCCCCCACCAATCTATTTTTAACAGAGGGGGGGGGGTCCAGAACGGATTGTTTTCTAGTGGGCCCCTTATCTCTACGTGGCAGGAATATATTGGGTTAGACTTCCACCGCCTCCCAAGGTCTGACATACCTCGTCACCCCCATGACGTCATTATCCACATTTTTCCCCTAGAGGTCACTTCTCATTACTCTATCAGTCCATTCCCCTTATTCTCCCTTTACAAGTCCTCTCACCATGGTTACTTCCCAATCAACTCCTGCCATGTCGCCCAACCATATTCTTCAGTCATTGTCACCTACCATCTCACGCTCTAAATGACCCATTGGCCATTTATTATTGGCTAACTTATCCGTTAACCTGCTGACTTGTATCCCGCGCCCAATGGGTATCCGTTTGCTCAAAAACCACCTTCACCCTTCATTCATTCGTCATTTACCCTATCACCACACCAGAGACTATTTTCCCCATTTTCCTTTCCGTTACAGTCAACTGTCCAAAGCCACCATCATCCCCACTAACGACTGTTTGATTTGCAGGTATTTTTATAGCGTTGGCACCAAAATCAAAGAGGACAGAAGCTGAGGAAAACCCTTTCCTCCCGCCCCCTGTCGACCTCGACAGGATCCCTCTGGCCGACAGAGGCCATTTAATTACAGACACCAGATGCGAGTTCGACTTTGCGGACTTGCAGTCATGGATCAAAGAGGTTTTCCTTGACCAGAGCAATGATATTGGGCTCTGGGAGTCAAACCTTCCCCTGTATATTTTCCCCCAGGTTCACCATTTCCCCGAATTCGCCCTCAAATGCCAGGCTCACTACCTCCCCGACTAGAGAGCCGTAGTTTCTTCATCAGGAGAAATTATTTTCCTCATTACACCTGAAACCATTAACCGAATGATGCAGATACCCAGGGCCGAATCTGTTTCACCGTTCAATCTTGAAATTATCATAGAATTGTATCAAAAATTATCTTTCCCCCAAAGAGCTCAGATCTTAGAGATTTTTCTCCCACAGGCCACTCAGCTCCCCACTACAAACCCTCCGTATCCTTCATCCCTGTTCTCAGTGAAGGGAAATCAGGTCATTTTGTCGCTCTGCGCCCTCCTCGGGTATTTTTCGGATCAGTGGGTGGATGAACCCATAATGGGTTTTTTGTCCATCTTCTCCACAAATGAGAAACCCACCATGCAGTTTGACTACAGCTCTTTCCTGGTGGACAACATTCATGAGCAATTCTCAAATTTTTCCACGAAAGGCATGTTTTGATATTCCTCAATACTGGCTTACATGTTCCTATTCTTTCAAGCGGAAAAATTCTCTTTTTCGATGCAGAAGATGGACAAGGATGGGAGGCCACAAGCGGTGACAGCGTGGACGTCGCTGCTCAGACACAACTCTACTGAATTCAATTTCAAACAATTTATCAAGTAGTTCTACCATCTCGTGGTAAGCATGCTCAACGGCATACCTGAGCCGAGAATAAACAAGGAAATTCAGAGGGTCCTACACCTCTCGGATCTTGCAAAGACGGGAGACTGTTACCTGTACCAGGACCACACAAAGATCAAAGTGTATGGGTGTGAATGGGCTCCATACAAGTTGCCAAAATATTTTCCCGTAAGGATATTTTCCCTAAAATACATAAGGAAAATGATCAATTCAGATGACATACATTTTGTGTCTCTGAAGAAGAAGCAACAACTCTGGATAAAAGGGAAGATTGGGTCTTTCATTTGCAATAGTCGAGGCACTGGGGAGGAAGCAAACATATTGCTTAAAGAAATGAAGTTTTTTGCTAGCTTCATATGGCACTATGACCCCTGCGGAATAATTTCAGAGATGAGAGTTAAGAATAAGAACATCCCATATGTCCACACATCCAGGCCTGAGATAGAAAAATTCACCAACTAGACAAAATGGGAGCCAAACACTCTGGTTGAGATAGAACAACAAGACCTTTCAGTCATTGTCTCACAAACGACTACACTAGAGGCTCCCAAGGAGAAAAGGCCAAGGCAAGATGTTTCACCTTGCGTCACTAAAGTATCATCCGAAGAATTTCAACTACATACCAAGAGGCCAAAAACCAGTCAGGCACCCGACACGACTGGTGAAAAGGGAATGCAACCCACTACCACTTTGGAGGTTGATCGGTCGCTCCTTAGTACAAGCAGAAAACAAATCACGACTACAATGTTGCCCAAAAAGCCTACAGATACTCCACCAGCCAGCTAGTCGAGCAAAATAGGATTGAAATTGAGTATTTTTGAGAAGTATGATCTGGTCAAAAAGAAAAATTAGGCGCTGACCAGCAGCACGTATGCTCAGTTCTGGAAGCAAACATCCACTGCAAAACACCGACTGTTGTTTGCATTCAACACTGAGAAGGGTAGAATGCACATGGCGTTTCTGCAACCACAGGTGCTAGAACCAAAGGTAATCACCGATTACAAAAGGGAAATGTTTGAATTTCAGACTAAAGATGTGCATCTAGCTGATCAGATGGATCTGCACAGGCAAACCGGAGAAATGGTTTTCTCCACATTGGCACATGCTTCCACTGCTGCCTCCAAGTTACAAGTATCTCTGAATAATGTCCAGATGCAACTGAAGTTAGAAAAAATATCATCCTTTTCCAAGGATTACAGGATTAAGACATTGGAGGAACGTGTCCTCAAGATCGGATATGATCCCTCGAACGTGAAAGCAGTCGAGGAGATGCTCAAAAAGAAAAATTCCGATATAACATCTCTAAGGAAATAATTGAAATTACCTCCAACAGAAGATTCACAGGCAAAGGAAATAGCAGAGACAGAAGGGGAGAAGGATGAGATGCTCAAGCTCATCATGGAGCAGAATGCACAGTTGAAAGAAATGGAAGTGGAATTGGAAAAGCTAGTAAAAGAGAAGGAGCAGTCAAAGCCCATGGAGGTCATTCCACTGAGTGCAGTTCCACTCACAGGAGTGAGCACAACGTTTGTTGCAGAAATTCCCTCAGCAACTCCACTGACAGCCTTGGAGAAGACTGTTGAACTAGCTAAATCCATGGAAGAAATGAATTTTCAAGAGATAGAGATTAGTAGATTAAAAAAGGAGATTGAGAACCTTCAGGAACTCAAGTTTTCTTACCAAACCAACTTCTCCAAGGAAAAACAAACCTCAGACTAGCTCAAACGAGAATTGAAACAACTTCAGAAGCAAACAGTGGCAGGAAAAACATTGGCTGAGGTCAAAGAAAGTGTCTGGATGGACATCACCAAGTCCATGAATGAAATATGGTCGATGATACAAATCATGTTCGAGAAAAATGAGTTGGTGCAAAGAAGTCAGCAGGCCATCGAGAAGATAAGAGCGGAACTGGGAGAGATGCCCACAGAAGCTACTGAGATCATCAAATTTCTAAATTCCAAAACCAGAGAGGAGCTAGAGGAGTTGAAGATTAAAGATAGGATAGAGACCATCCTTGAGGTGAAGAGGGTCTTGACCAAGAGAGGATTGATGCTATAGCTGGAGGAAAGGGTCCAGACCATGGACACAGGAGTACAAATATTTTTCAACAAGATTGAAGCTCTGCAGAAGAAAGGCCTTCCTGGGATGAGAGTTATATGACAAGTCAATGACGCTTGCCGATTACAAAAAGAAACTAGCCACTGTGGCTAAGGATAGCTCAAAATTCTCAGGAATACAAGGAAATATCACGGGAAAGGAATTCCTAGATGCTTTGCAGTTCAACATCAGCATACAGCATGAGATCTGGTACATATTCATCATCAAGCCAACTTTTTCCAAGTACACAGAGATGGATGAAGTATACCGAAGGTTGCTCAAAGTCAGCATTCCCAGTCACCTTCGATGGGAAGAGCTTTGCAATCTGATCAAGTAGTCGATGAGGTGTCCAAGCCTAGTCGGCTATCTAGTCAGACGAGGTCATGTAGAGGCCTCACCAACGGTTCACCCCAAGAAATCAGCATGAAGTTCAACACGTCATCAAGCAGTTTCCTAAATTTTTGTATCTTGTTAAGTTAGTTAGCTAAATTTAGATTAACCATGTCTTGATCTTTAATGACAGGATCGTATGTAATTTTTGATTATAAATACTTCACACTTTGAATTATTGAGTGTTGATCTTTACGCCCTGCAAGCTACAAGACTGTAGTCTTCTTCAAGAGATCTTCCATTAATGCAAAGAGACGTTTTCACAGGATTCTCGCGTGTTATTCATTGGTGATGTTTCCTTTTCTATGTTGAATGTTTTCTTGCTCAGTTGTCATATTTTTTTCTAATCTAAATATTTTAAAAGTAACGCACGTTGTAGGATTTATCTTTGTATACCCTGTCTCAGACTTTGAAAGATCTTAATGTTTATCTTTTGATATTACAGTGAAGAAATTCCTAACTGCTTCTTTACTTTAATTTATATTCTCATCTTTTCTGTTTTTCATCATTTTACTGATAAAAGAATTCAGCAAATGCATTATCTTGCCCTGTGAAAAGAGTCTTTTTGTTTCTGGTTTAGATTTCTATCTTTATAACACAGACCCCATAGCCCAATGGATTCATAAAGCCCCTTTAGCCAACTTAACAAAAACAACAACAAACTAGTCAATCTTATTTTATATAACTAGCCTAATATCTTAAAATTAAGACAGAGCTAAATCATACAGAGAGATCCCTCTCTGAAACTGGTAGGGCTAGATTCCCATTTCGAAGTGGTTGGATAAAGTTACCTCTCATAGATTTCTTCTTTCTTGACAACCTCTGGGAATTTACGGAGCGATAACACCTAACTCAATAGATTTCTCTTACATCAAATCACTGTCATCGCTCTTACAATAGATCGTTGTTATCGCTCTTACGGGGAGATAACATAGTGGCGACCATACTGGGGAACGAACTTTTCAACCCCACGTTTTCTTTCCCTTAGAAGAAAGCTTTGTTTCTAAACAAATCATAAATCTGAAAAAGAAATAATATCTAGAGGTTGTTAAAGCTTGTAAATATTAATTTTCAGACTCATAAAACTAAAAATATACACATCGAACTCAAAAAATAAATCTGGCTCCTAAAAGAACTTATACTCGATCCCATCCAAACCCAGAACCTGCAAGAGCAACTGATAATCCAAAACAGTTACTCAGAAAGAAAACCATCGTAGAAATTTCAGGAATTCGTAGTCCCCTTCAGAGGTCCCCTTCTCTTCCAGAGGAACTTGTTACCCTTCAAGATCTCAACTTTGACACCATTTTTGAACAAAGCCTGTTTAGAAAAAAATCTGACAGCTTTGTGACTGAGATCATTCTAGACCCAAAGACCCTGCAACCATGTACCCCTGAAATAGTATCTCCCACTACAAAACCTCAAACCACTCACTTCGTGCCAGTTAGGCCCTCCTCGTCCTCATCGTCTGTCACCGGCCCACCTATCATCCAGGTCGCTATCCTACCTCCTCCACCTATCATGGCATCCAGTTATGCTCCCTTGGTGTTGGCCCCACCTCTACATTCTATGCCCCAGGATTATCGAACGAGACTTCCACAGTTCGATGGAATAGGGCCCTTGAGCGCACAACAACACGTTGATAAAATGAATGACTATTTTGATTTGTAGGAAGTAGATGAGGCTGACGTTCAAATGAGATTGTTTGTGTAGAGTTTGACCAGTGACGTTAAGAAATGGTACAAAGGTTTACATGCTGCCTCAATGCTCGACCTTACAACGTTTCAAAGAAGTTTTCTAGACAGATGGGAGGTAAAGAAAAATCCTCTCCAAATCTTGTCAGAATATGAAAACATCAGAAGGAATCAAGGTGAGACAGTTCAAGATTACTGCACCCGCTTCAATAATCTGTACAATGCAATTCCAGCCGATATTAAACCCCCACAAGGTTTAGCACTGATAAAATTTCCAGACGGTTTCGACGCTGATATGTCATATCAATTAAGGGAAAGAAACTCCACCACCCTGGAAGGCATGCAGAAAAGCGCAATAAGTGTGGAGGCCAACCTGTTGGCTAAAAGGGAAAGATAGAGGACCGAAAGGAGAGTCACGATTAAAGAAGAACCTTCCACATCTTCTTATGATGACAAATTGGATTCCTTAGCTAGAGCAATGGAAAGGATGATGGATAGACTCACTACATCTGAAAGAAATCCTCCTAGAGAAAATCAACCTGCTCCACAAATTCGGAGTCCTAACTTCAGAAGGAATCCTCCTCAAATCAAGCAGAGAGATCCTAGGGATCAAAGAGAACAGAGGGCTCCTGATCAATAGATCAGACCACCCCTACAGGAAAATGATGTCGATGAAGGAGAAGAGGTAATTGAAGAATTGGAGGATACACACATAAACCTCATGGGCATTCATGATAACGAAGCTATTTTCCTCACTCAGGAAGAGCAAGAACTTTTCCTTCTTTCTCAAACACAGGTAAGTGAAGAAGATGAAGAGTCTGAACAACAGGCATTTGAAAATTCCATTATGGAGGTACACAGGCAGTACAATTTGCGAAGTAATAAGACGGATGAAAGTTCCCCAAAAAAGGCAACCGAAATGAAGAAAGTGGTCGAAACCAAGAAAGCCCCTGAGCCTTCTACCAAGAAGATCCTTGAGAAAGGTAATGCTGAAGCTCCAGCAAAAAGAAACCTCACCATTTTACAAAGATCAATGTTAGGACCCTATAATGTACCTTTTTGTTCATACTTTTTGCCTTCATTACATCCTTTTCCCACTCACATTTCAGCCTACATTATCACCTTAACCTATTTTCCCAAAGGTATATAACGTTTCTTCTCTTTTCTATATGTTTAATTTGTTTTACATGTAATTTTACATTACTCTCATACTTAACCATTAAATATATAGTTGCTGAAACAATTTGAACTGCAGTTAACATACTGTTGCTGCTTGAAGACCACGTTGCTGAAACAGTCAATAGTACACAAATTCCGTTGCTGAAACAGTCTATGATTTGCGACGCTGAAACAACATTTCACATACAACAACAACAAGAAGGAGCTGTTACACTGGCCACAACAGCCATACCCTAAGCCATCACCAACCATCACCGCTGCTTGAAGACCACGTTGCTGAAACAATCAAACAGGACGCAAATCCCGTTGCTGAAACAACCCGTGATTTTTTATGCTGAAACAGTATTCTACAAACAACAGTAACAAGAAAAGATAAATAAAGAAGTTGTTACACGGTTTGTAACAATTGTAACTCAAGCCAACACCATTCCAACTACTGTAACATCATTTTTCTATGGGAGATCAAAATATCCTATTCCAGCATAGAAGATCAGATCAGACTAAGAATAGGATTTGTATGTGTACACATGTAATTTTTTTGATCAATTGTATTCTCCTCTTTAATAGGGGAGAAATGAGCATTAAGGGGACGAAAAGGTTTAGCTAGGGAGGAATCACAGAGATGGAGCATGTTCATGCTGGATATTGTAACTTGACACATTTTGACAGATGAATAAAAAATCATTCTGAGCATTCCTTTTTAGTTTCGTCCATTTCTGGGGAATCTTGTGAGAAGGAAAGGGCCCACCTTCTTCACAAGATTCACCCATTAGATATGTAGTGTGTTAGTGTTGTTTTTATTCGTATCTTGTTAAAACTCTGTTTTGCTGAAACTTTGCTTCCACTGATTATTACATTGTCTTCATATAATTCATTCCTAGGTAATTGTTAATCACTTTGATTGGTAATTCTGTTTGCAGAACGAGTTTATGAAAGTGTGATAATCAGAAACAGGTGCTGAAGATTCCTGCTTGGGGAATAGGGTCCTGTTCTCTGTCATAGAGTAGTTAGTTTTCGGTAATTGTTAATCATTTTTTACTGATAATCCTGTTTGCAAAATGAGTTTATGAAAGTATGATAATCAGAGACAGGTTCTGAAGGTTCCTGCTTTGGGGAATAGGGTCATGTTCTCTGTTATAGAGTAGTTAGTATTCATTCTAATTGGTGACTCTATTTGATGAGTTCATGGAAGTGTGATAGACAGAAACAGGTGCTGAAGATTCCTACTTTGGGAATAGGGTCCTGTTCTCTGTTACAGGATAGTTAATCATCTTTACAGTGTGCCGAAAAGTTCCTTTTTCCTAGGTTGCTACTCTCTAATGTAATCCGGGATTCTTATGATAGTTATCTCCTTTTGAATCTTAAAACTCTGCAATAGATAGATTGCTTTTATTATAATTCAAAGTAGAACTTCAGTATGTTCAAAGCAAGGTGTGATCAATGTACCTTTACTACAATTCTAGATTGCTTTTGAGATTGAGCATATACAGTGTGTGATTTCCTTTGAAATAAACAGACTTCCATGGGTTGACAATTTCTATAACACTTGATTGTTTAATTAATAAGCAGTTATAGTGACCAACATTTTGGCGCCGTTGTCGGGGAAGGCAATTATAGATTTCAAAAGCATTTACGTTTTTCTTTCAGATGCACAGATTGTATGAGAGGACGTGGATCCCCCAAGGAAACTAACCCTACAGGTGGAAGGGGCAGAGGAAGAGGAGGAAGAAAGAACTTCATCGACCATATTATATCAAAATTTGAATATGTTGTTCCTCAATGACCAAGCTCTCGAAAACCAAATCCTCAACCTTCCTTTCAAGTGAACTTTGAAATAGGGAAAGAGATTTGGAGCCCTGAGACAGTTGAGAAACCATCATAAAACATTGAGGATCGAGCAAGTGCAGCAGGGGAACAAATAGAAGAAACCATGGATGAGTATAATGAAGAACTACACCATGAAAAATAGGCAGGTCTTGAAGTAGAGGTAAATGATGAAAACTCTTTTTCTTCCTTAGGATTTCCTATTGGTGATCTCCCTAGAGGAGTAGTTCCCATGAAGAATATCTCACTTTCAGCCTTACCTAACTTTCATGGTTTATCTTCTAAAGATCCTGATGAATTCCTTTTCGAGTTTGACATATTATGCAGAAGTTATGAATGCATTTCCAATGCTAAAAAATTAAAACTATTCCCAACAACATTAAAGGGAAATGCATTAAGATGGTTCATGAGTCTTGGAGGTCATGTAATCATAACATGGGATTAGATGAAACAGAAATTTCTGCACAAATATCAAGACTATTGCCGAACAAGAGAAAAAAGGGAAGAACTATTCAAGATGATACAGAAAGAGGATGAAAATTTAGAGGACTTTGTGGAAAGGTTACAGTATAATCTACAAAGATCTAGTCACCCCGATGTAAGTAAAGATATTCTTAAAACAATATTATTAAAAGGAGTAAGGGATGATTGTCTAGATATGCTGAATATGCTTGGTAAAGGGGACATATCTAAAGAATCATATGATGAAATTGTTAACCTATGTAAAAGATGTTCAAGAGGAGATGTAAGGAATAGATCAAACAACAGGGATACCACCTTTTCAAGAGTTCAAAAATCATCCAGTGGAGGAGCAAAAAGAGCCGAAATAGGTAATTTACTTGAGGGTTTTAAAACTGAAATGTTAAGCTCTTTTGCTTCACAAATTGATACCTTGCAGATTCAAAAGAAACAAGCCGAAGCAGAAGCAAATCTGTCCATCTTTTGTTCCAAATGCATAGATAAGCACCCACGAAGGGCATGCCCATTGGAAAAAAAGCCAATATGTACTATTTGTGATAAGGATAATGAAACTCAACAATGCCCTTCTTTACTAGGAAGCAAAGTAGCATTACAACCAACTAATGAAGAAGCTGAAGCTGTCTATCTGTTGACACAGAGAAGGCAATGGCAGCCACGGGGACAAGGTATGAATCCTAATATTCCATTTACATATTCTAATTGTTGGAGTAACTATCCTTCTTTTAATCAAGCAAATTACCCTCCCTTTAATCAAATGCAATACCCACCCCTCAATCAAATGAATTAACCACCCATGCAACAAACTAAACCTCCCTTTGTAGACCCAGCAATGTGGACTCCTTGGCCTCCACAACAACAACCTTACCTTAACCAATGGAATCCAAATTGGAGAGGTCAACAACCTCCATTCCCAAATCAATTGCCTCAATTTCAATCACAATTTCAACAACCACTCTCTTTACCATCATGTACTCCACCGAACAATCAAATGATGAGGCCCCAACTACTTGTACAACCTAACCCTAACCCCAATAATAAGGCTGTGCAGTGCATTGATATTCAAAACCAGCCTATACTTTCTCTTTTCCCTGTACAATGCAATGATATTCATTTACGATCTGGGAAAATAATAGAACCTATCATTGATGACGTTACCTCTCCCAATTTCGACAAAGAAGAAATAAAAAAGCACAATGTACCTAAAGAGGTACAATCGTCCCCCAACACTGTTGTCGAAACAACAAAACCACCATTCCCTGAGCGTTTAGATTTGACTAAAATGCCTGAGCCACCTGCTTTTAATCTTCTAGGGGAATTACAAAATCTTTATGTCAAAATTCCACTATTACAAGCACTAAGAGACGTACCAATTTATGCCAGAACTATGCGAGACATTTGTGTTAAGAAACCCGGTAGGAAAACTAAAGATCCCCTCATAGTTCATGTCATGGGTGATTTGTTCACACTAATGTCGGGTAAAGCTCCTCCAATTAAATATGGTGATCTCGGACATCCTACCGTCATAGTGCAAATTGGAAAAAAATAATTCCTCTAGTTCTGGTAGACTTAGGCGCTGCTATCAATATTATGACTCTTGAAACCTCACAACTGTTACAACTGAAGAATGAAATCAGAGATACCCCAACCATTCTAGAATTAGTACATCGTTCTACAATCAAACTGGAAGGATTCATTGAATATCTAATCATCTCAGTTGAATCCTGGAATTACCCAGCTGACTTTGTGGTATTACAACCTAAAACAAAGTTGGGGGGTCACCCTCTAATTTTGGGCAGGCCTTGGCTAACCACAACAGATGCTTTTATCAGCTGTAGATCTGGTTCAATGACAATTTCCAATGGATATGAGACTAAACAACTTACCCTCTACCCTCACGCTACACCCTTGATTAATAATGACAATTCCTTATGGGTGGACTTTGATGATCAAACTACTCAACCTATCTTGACTATCAGACAAGCCTTAAGACTTAAAGATGCCACTGAGGATGAAGTAATTAATAATTTTATTTGTGAACCTTCCTCCGTGACTCCAAAAAATCATAACCAACTAACTACACTTTTGGAGTCAGATACCCAGGAAAACCGTAACTCTGAAAACCCACCTCAAAAATCAGCCACCATCTCTTCTAAAAGTATACCAGTAGAAATTGAACCTGGAAAAAAACTGAACATAAATCGCAACCTGAGAGTTGCTGAAACACAACAATTAATGAAGTTACTTCTTGAACATAAGGAAGCATTTGCATGGGTCTATACAGATATGAAAGGAATCCCTCCCGAATTATGTACTCATCGTATCTATATCAAGGAAGATTGTCGTCCGATCTGCCAATCTCAACGACGAATGAACCCTAATTTAAGAGAAATTCTTAAGGAGGAACTTCAAAAATTGCTTAATGCAGGGTTTATATATCCTATATCAGACAACGAATGGGTTTCCCCATTGGTAATAGTTCCTAAGAAAAATGGGAAATGGAGAGTATGTGTAGACTATAGAGCCTTAAATAAAACCACTCAAAAAGATCACTTTCTGTTATCATTCATAGATCAGGTGTTAGATAGTTTGTCAGGGAAGAAATTCTTCTCCTTTTTAGATGGTTTCAGTGGGTATAATCAGATCAAAATTTCACCCCAAGACCAATATAAGACCACTTTTACTAGCCCATGGGGAACTTTTTCTTATAGAGTCCTCCCATTTGGACTATGTAATGCACTAGCAACCTTTCAAAGAGCAGTTATAGGAATCATTTCTGATATGATTAATGACTCTATGGATTTTTTTATGGATGATTTTACCCCTTATGGTGTCTCTTTTGAGGAAGCACTACAAAACCTTGAGAAAGTACTTAAACGATGTATACGAGCCCACCTCTCCTTAAGCACAGAAAAATGTCATATGATGATGAGTGAAGGAGTAGTACTTGGACATTTTATTTCATCTCAAGGAATTCAGGTGGATCCATCCAAGATACAAGTCATTAAATACCTTCCTATTCCCAAAACCCAAACAGAGGTGAGAAGTTTCCTAGGACATGCTGGACACTACATAAGATTTATCAATTTTTTTTTCAAAATAGCTTCTCCTCTGTTTGTGTTACTTATGAAAAATGTTGAATTCAAGTGGACTAATCTTTGCCAGGAAGCATTTAATACACTCAAACATCAGTTATCTACAACTCCTATTCTAAGAGGACCTGATTAGACACTTCCCTTTCATATATCCTCTGATGCTTCAGATACTGCAATAGGATATGTCTTGGGACAAGAAGAAAATAATCTCCCTTATGCTATTTACTTCATTAGCAAGAATATGACTCCTGCTGAACTTAACTATATAGTTACTGAAAAAGAATTCTTAGCAGTTATCTATGCTATTAATAAATTTCAACATTACATCACTGGCTACTCTACTTTTGTCCATACTGATCACTCAGCTATCAAATATTTAATGAACAAACCTGTCACAAATGCTTGAGTCACCAGATGGTTACTATTATTACAAGAATTTGATATTACAATTGTAGATAAACCAAGAAAAGAAAATGTAGTTGTTGATTTCCTTTCTCAGTTAACACCTGATGATAATACCCCAGTAGATGATTCCTTTCCTAATGAATATCTATTTGCAGTATTTTCTCACTCACCATGGAATGCAGACATCACTAACTACTTGGTTGCAGGGAAGTTACCACCACACCTATCCCACTGAGAGAAAAGAAGAATCATTCAACAAAGTGCTCGATATAGCTAGATAAGTGGGTGTCTTTTCCACACAGGAATTGATCAAGAAATCCGAAGATGCATTAGAGAAGATGAGGTTTATGATTTACTAAAAGCTTGTCATGATGGCCCTTGTGGAGGGAATTTTGTTGATAAGAGAACAACACATAAAATTATCAGGATGGGTTATTATTGGCCCTCACTTTTTAAAGATGCAAAGAAATAAGTTCAGGCCTGTGATAGCTGTCAAAGAATGGGTCAACCTAATCATAGAGATGAAATGTCATTAAATCCCCAGGTAGTACTCGAACCATTTGAAAGATGGGCCTTAGAATTTGTAGGACCCATTAACCCTCCATCCAATCAAAAAGTTTATATAGTGGTCTGCACAGATTATATGACCAAATGGGTGGAAGCTAAAGCACTCC
>ML789057.1:91802-110392 GCA_009831015.1 Picea engelmannii | reverse complement strand
AACCCTCCATCCAATCAAAAAGTTTATATAGTGGTCTGCACAGATTATATGACCAAATGGGTGGAAGCTAAAGCACTCCATAGAGCTACTGAAGAAGCAGTTCTAGATTTTCTATTTGAAGACATCTTTATCAGATTTGGAGTTCCTAGAGAATTAGTTACAGATGGAGGACCTCCTTTCACTTCTCATGGTTTTAAAGCCACCCTTAAAAAATATCATATTCATCATAGAATGACTAGACCATACCACCCCCAAGCCAATGGACAGGTGGAAAGCACAAATAAAGTAATAAAAGCCATTCTCACAAAAACAATGAAGGAAAACAGAAAGGATTGGTCTCACAGGCTCCCTGAAGCATTATGGGCTTACATAACTACCTGGAGAAATACTACAGAATTCTCCCCCTATGAATTAGTTTATGGAAAAAGTGTTTTATTTCCTGTGGAATTTGAAATCAAAACCTTAAGGACTACTTTAGCTATTAACCTTGATTTGACTGATGCACAAACAGCCAGGTTGCAGCAGCTTAATGAATTAGACGAAAAAATACTGGATGCCATTCACCAGACAACCATGATTCAACAACAAAGAACAAAATGGCATGATAAAACCATCAAGCATAAGCAATTCCAAAAAGGTAATTGGGCTTTACTGTATGATTCTCGGTTTAAAGAATTTCAAGGGAAACTACGTACAAGATGGCTAGGACCTTACGAAGTGGACACTGTTTTCCCCAATGGAACAGTAAGGCTCCTCACAATTGATGAATCTAAAACACCGTTATTAGTGAATGGTCATCGGCTCCGTCTGTACCAGAGCCCCATTTCCAAAGAAGATTTTGAGGCCACTTGTGTGGAAGATTGACATTATCTCTTTTTAGAGGAGCCTCCTGCCCTTCATTGCAATTAATTTTTCTGAATTTAATTTCTTTAGTATTAGATTAAAATTCTTTTACTAATAATCCTTGTTAAGAAATGGCATGTTACAACTGATTCTTTTGCGGATGCTCAGGAAAGGACAATCTTACTACAAGCAGATCCAAGCTTCATTTTGTGAAGCAATGCTCCCTCTTTCTTCAATCCATTCATCCTCACTTCCCATTTCAATATCCCCATCATTCATACTTCTTTATTTCTTTCCTTTTCCCATTGCTGAAACACCACTGATCAATAACATTTCGCTCATTTTTCCCATTGCTGAAACACCACTGATCAACAACATTTCCCATTTTTCCCATTGCTGAAACACCACTGATCAACAACATTTCCCTCATTTTTCCCATTGCTAAAACACCACTGATCAACAACATTTTCCTCATTTTTCCCATTGATCAACAACATTTCCCATTTTCCCCATTGCTGAAACACCACTAATCAACAACATTTCCTTTCCATTGCTGAAACACTACTGATCAACAACATTTCTCATTTTTTTCCTATTGCTGAAACACCACTGATCAACAACATTTCTCATTTTTTTCCTATTGCTGAAACACCACTGATCAACAACATTTCCCATTTTCCCCCATTGATGAAACACCACTATTCAACAACTTTTTCCTCATTTTCCCCATTGCTGAAACACCACTAATCAAGAATACTTTTCTCATTTTTCCTCGCTGCTGAAACACCATTTCTTCAACAGTATTTTCCATTATTAAAACATCACTCTTGAACAAAAATTTTCCCATTCTTTTCATGTTGCTGAAACACCACTTTCTCAGTATTCCCTGTCAATAAAAACATCTGCTTCAGCTTTTTCGCTCTTATTTCTCCTATTTTCATACTACATTCTATCATTTCACGATCGTCTCTCATAATTAAACAAACCCTTAATGCAATTTCTCTAATAAATCCAAAGTCTCTCCCATGGTTACTGCAGATCTATTATGGACATGCACTATATTTCTCAAAGTACAAATCAAAGGTAAAGATGAGGTATGTAAAACTTTATATGTAAATACAATTGAACTATGTCTAATGAGAAGTTCCCGATTCATTATTATTATTCACTTATAGTCACTATTTTAGCCGTAGTTGGGGAGGAGGAAATATCAAAATCTTATGCCATCATTTCACACGAACCGACTACCGTCATTCCTTTTTACCCATCATTTCGTTTTTTTCTCACCACCATTTGCATGTCTTCATCCGCAAAACTTACTCTGTTCGGAAGCAGTTACTTGAATCTCTGACTGTGCATTCTACTGAGATGTTAGCTATGGGAGGCTCTATTATACGATACGAACCCACCATGACAACCCTACTAAAATTGTATCTAGAAGTCTACCAAATCTTTTAGCAGGCAGGGTGGTTGGGTTATTTTCAGAGGCTCTAGGGATTTGATCAACAACAGGTTCTTCAATTTGCTCAGAATCTTCAACAAGAACATTCTATTGTTCAAGGGGTTAGGATCTCAGTCACAAAAGATGATATAGCACAGGTTTCAGGTCTTCCCGTCACGGGCATTCGCTGATTCAACCGCAAACACATTATCCTTAATGCCCAGTAGGATTTTCTCTTGCTAGGAGAACAAGTTGAACCTAAAGGCTGGGGTGTTCGACTTAGCTCATTGCCGCCTCCTTGGCCGAAAGTTACAGAGTTTGTCAAGCACTATCTCACCTGTGAAGGCCTATACCAGGTAGTCTACCAGTGCGATTTTGTCTTGTTATCTCATTTACGACATGGTAGACTGATCAATATTCCTTATTATCTGCTTGGATGTCTTAGAAACATGTCGCATTATTGGAAACAGGCTAAAAATCCCACCCTCTCCCTCACCCATCACCGTCTCGTTCAACTACTCATCCAAAAGGGTTTTGCACAACAAAACCTTCCCCTGAACAATCCACCCATAAACCCTCAGGAAGCTACTGAACATCCTGAAAATCCTCATGAAGAGCAACCACAAAACCTTCTTGACCCTCCAGAAATACCTATTAATCTGCCTACAAATCCAATTGATCCAATTAACCCTCCTACCATACCAAGTCCACCCCATAACTTACCAGAATAATCTACCCGTACTATTCATATCCTTAGCGATGATTCTGAAGCAGAATAACCTGATAACCCTCCCTGCCCCATCACCGAGGAAAAACCCACATGCAAAAGAAGGAAGAAAATTCCTACGTTTCCTTCCTTTTTACCAAAAAAACGAATGAGGGCTTCAACAAGAACAACCATTACTGTCACTACCCTAAACCCCCAACCCATTTTGTTAAAAACTCATACACCTCTACCCTCCCAAACCCCCAAATTTTTACCTGTCCAACCCCCGAGCACTGAAACAAAAGATTTAGAAGCACAAGATGCTGCGACATCATTTTCTTTACACCAAGTAGCTGAAACACAAGAACCAGCTACTCATTCAGTAGCTGAAACAAAAGAGCCAACTATAGCTGTTACACAAGAACCAGCTACAGCTGAAACATAAGATCCAACTGCTGACTTCATTCCTCAAATACAAGAACCAGACGACCAGGATGCGCCAACAGTAGCTGTTACACAAGAACCAGCTACTCATTCAGTAGCTGAAACACAAGAACCAGCTATAGCTGTTACACAAGAACCAACTACAGCTGAAACAAAAGAACCAACTGCTGACTTTATTCCGGAAATTCAAGAATCACATGCCCAGGGTGTGGCAACACTATTTACCTTACATCAAGTGGCTGAAACACAAGAATCAGCTCCTGATTTTGTAGCTGCTCCACAAGAACCAGCTACCGAGGTTGTGACCACCACACAAAAACCAGTCACCCCTTTTGATACATCGATGACAGATCAACAACCAGAACCAACAATGGCTTCTCTCTTACAAGAAAACGAGTTTATGAGATCAGAATTGGAAGCTTACAAACAAGAGCTGGTAATGGCAAAGGAAGCCTATGACAAGGAACTTAATTTGTATAGCTTAGCTCGTGTGGCGGCCATGACAAAGAAAAACACAAAAAATGATCAGTGTAGAGAATATATGTGCAGCCAATGTGGGGATATTTACTATCAAGCAGGCTACAAAGTGGTTCAAATTCCAATGCCTGGAGCTCCCCCTCCACCTACTACTTTTGCAGTTAAAGAAGAAGAACACCCTACTGTTACACAAGAACCAGTAGGACCTTCCAAAATTCCAAAAGATGAACCCTGGCCTATAACAACTGCTACATCTGAAGCCTCTGTTTTTATTAGTAAAGCTATACAAACACTTCTTATTGATGAATCTACTCCTACTCTCGTGGAACAGTCCACTCAGACTCCACCGCGGCCTACCACTGACGATGCTGAAACACAAACTCTACCTATTGGTGAAGCTGCCCCTCCTAGCAAAACCAGTACCTCTAATATTGTGGAACAAGCCACTTAGACCCTACCTCAGTCTACCACTTGCGATGCTACAACAAAAACTAAACCATGGAATGAGCAGGCAATAATGTACAAATGGAAAAAGGAGTCTGCTATTATACAGGACAAAAGTCTGCAGGAGCACAGACTAAATTGGTTAAACCACATCTATTCAAACTAGGAAGCTTTGGAGCAAACACGCCAAGAATATCATGCCCACAAGAAGCAGATTGAAGAGTTAAAAGGAAAATTGCTCCTGATGTTTGATTTGGTACAAAAATTGTTGGCAGGAAGGAAACCTTCCTCAAATTACTCTCTTTTCCTTATAGAATGATTGGCAATTTTTCAGATCAAATCAATCGAAAAAGGAAGACCCTATGCAGTGCTAAAACTATAAGATTTTGTTAAAACCTTTGCAGAAGCCTCTACTACTGATCAACATGTATTATGTGAGGCATATCTTCATAATAAAGATATTCCTGAGAACAAATAGCTTAATCTCAACCCTCTTGTTGGTGATATTCAGATACGGGCACTAGTCTCCTTCCTTATCAACCTGATTATGTGGTAGAATGATTTTCTAGGTACCAAGCATAATGAAGATAACCGTCTCCTCTGGATTCGACCAGAACCACAGAACGCTGCCACCTTTGTTGCAAAATATTACAAATTTTTGAAGAAACCAGGGATGACTCAATACATAAGGCAACTTCAAGCAATAGTACTTCAGGATTTCCAACAACTTATTAAATCCATAGAGACTGCTGCCCTAGAAGCAAATAACACGTTTTTGCAACAATCTTCTAAGAAAAGGCAGGAGCACAATCCCTTTAGTCCCACCAATCTTGAGACAACAATCTCCTCGGTATCTAGTTATATCAAATGTGTCCAGCAATGTGCTGAAAATTGAATAGGTTATCAGTTCCATTTTCCTATTTTATCGATGCCAGTAGAGAAATATCAAGTTCATCATAATTTGCCGAAGAAGGTTGAAACAGTAGCCTGACAAAGGCTATAACGTGCTCAAGGATTCAGAGCTCCAATAGACAACACTTTCCACAGCTACTGCTTAAGTAATTTGCACGCCCAAAGTCAATATCCGGATTCTGATTCAGATTGAAGTTGCCTGAGGACATGCAACCTTTTTAGTTGGGGGGGATGTTAGGACCCTATAATGTACCTTTTTGTTCATACTTTTTTCCTGCATTACATCCTTTTCCCACTCACATTTAAGCCTACATTATCACCTTAACCTATTTTCCCAAAGGTATATAACGTTTCTTCTCTTTGCTATATGTTTAATTTGTTTTACATGTAATTTTACATTACTCTCATACTTAACCATTAAATATATAGTTGTTAAAACAATTTGAACTGCAGTTAACACACTGTTGATGCTTAAAGACCACGTTGCTGAAAAAATCAACAGTACGCAAATTCTGTTGCTGAAACAGTCCGTGATTTGCAGCGCTGAAACAACATTTCACATACAACAGCAACAAGAAGGAGCTGTTACATTGGCCGCAATAGCCGTACCCTAAGCCAGCACCAACCATCGCCATTGCTTGAAGACCACGTTGCTGAAATAGTCAAACAGGACGCAAATCCCATTGCTGAAACAACCCGTGATTTGCGATGCTGAAACAATATTCTACAAACAACAGTAACAAGAAAAGATAAATAAAGAAGCTGTTACACGGGCCGTAACAGTTGTAACTCAAGCCATCACCATTCCAACTACTGTAACAACATTTTTCTATGGGAGATCAAAATATCCTATTCCAGCATAGAAGATCAAATCAGACTAAGAATAGGATTTGTATGTGTACACGTGTAATTTTTTTTATCAATTGTATTCTCCTCTTTAATAGGGGAGAAATGAGCATTAAGGGGACGAAAAGGTTTAGCTAAGGAGGAATCATAGAGAAGGAGTGTGTTCACACTGGATATTGTAACTTGACACATTTTGACAGATGAATAAAAAATCATTCTGAGCATTCCTTTTTAGTTTCATCCATTTCCGGGGAATCTTGTGAGAAGGAAAGGGCCCACCTTCTTCACAAGATTCACCCATTAGATCTGTAGTGCGTTAGTGTTGTTTTTATTCGTATCTTGTTAAAAATCTGTTTTGCTGGAACTCTGTTTTGCTGAAACTCTGCTTCCACTGATTATTACATTGTCTTCATATAATTCATTCCTAGGTAATTGTTAATCACTTTGATTGGTAATTCTGTTTGCAGAATGAGTTTATGAAAGTGTGATAATCAGAAACAGGTGCTGAAGATTCCTTCTTGAGGAATAGGGTCCTGTTCTCTGTCATAGAATAGTTAGTCTTCGGTAATTTTTAATCATTTTTGAATGATAATCCTGTTTGCAGAATGAGTTTATGAAAGTATGATAATCAGAGACAGGTGTAGAAGGTTCCTGCTTTGGCGAATAGGGTCTTGTTCTCTGTTATAGAGTAGTTAGTCTTCATTCTGATTGGTGACTCTGTTTGATGAATTCATGGAAGTGTTATAGATAGAATCAGGTGCTGAAGATTCCTACTTTGGGAATAGGGTCCTATTCTCTGTTATAGGATAGTTAATCATCTTTACATTGTGCTGAAAAGTTCTTTTTTCCTAGGTTTCTACTCTCTATTGTGATCCAGGATTCTTATGATAGTTATCTCCTTTTGAATATTAAAACTCTGCAATAGATAGATTGCTTTTAATATAATTCAAAGTAGAACTTCAGTCTGTTCAAAGCAAGGTGTGATTAGTGTACCTTTACTACAATTCTAGATTGCTTTTGAGATTGAGCATATACAGTGTGTGATTGCCTTTGAATTAAACAGACTTCCTTGGGTTGAGAATTTATGTAACACTTGATTGTTTAATTAATAAGCAGTTATAGTGACCAACAATCAACGCAGACCGAGGCTTCATCAATCAACCGACCAAATACTTCTGCCCAGAAGACTATGGTGGATAAATCAGAATTGCTGAGCCAAAGCAGAGCACCTACCCCTTTCAGCCTCAAAGGGGAATTAGCCAAAGTGAAAATTCCCATTCCCCTTTCTGAGTTGATGAGTAAGGACGCTTACCGATCGCAAGTGATCAAAGCACTGAGCATTGAACCTAATATAGGCACGAAGGCCTTAACTGTTGTATCAGCGAATCATTCGGACACTGTAAATCTTACTGATGATCAACCTGAACTCCTGTTTGGCCCTGAAGTTGATGGTCAGACTAACAATGGTGTTGTCGCTCCTTTTTACATCAGCCTTAATATACACGACTTGATTCTGCATAATTCCCAAAGCAGTGATGGAAAAACTGGGACTTGAGGTCACCAGACCTTACAAGGAATTACACTCTTTCAACTCCAACAAAGTTAGATGTATTGGATTAATCAAGGACTTATGTATCACTCTAGTTCAGATTCCGGAAAAAAGCATGGTTATGGATGTTGTGGTTGCAGACATTCCCCCAAAATATTGTATGTTGTTGTCTAGGTCTTGGGGGGCCAAGTTGAAAGGTACTTTGTAGTTGGATATGTCGTATGCCACCATACCAATATTTGGGCAACAGAGAAGATTGTACAGAGAAACGCTGATGAAATATATGGTCAACAACCAAGAAAAGCCACATAACTATCCTCTGTACTCTGCACACTCTGACTTAGAGTCTTTCATCCTATATAACGACGATGAGACAAGAGAGAAAATCGCTCAGCTAGAAGAAGATACACTTGATCCGAAAGAAGGCCAAGAAATCGTTGAGGTAGAAAGAAAGAAAAACGTGAAAAGTGAAGAATTGCTAGCAGATTTCTAGAGCATGGACTTCGATGGAGCTGTAAGAAAAGAAGGAGCTAGAGCAGGAGTTTGGTTGCACAATCACAAATCCAGGTATTCGGAAAACCATTCTTACAAATTAAATTTTCAATGCACTAACAACATTGTCGGGTACAAAGCTCTGATGCTCGGTCTGAAACTTCTAAAGAAAGTATGTGCCAAAAAAATCATGGTAAGAGGCGATTCCAAATTAATTATCAAGAAAATCAAAGGTGAGTATGCAACAAAACATCCCCGTCTCAGAGCTTACATGAATGTTGTTTTGGATGCCCTTAAATGTTTCACTGAAGTTGATTTATAGGTTATGCCCAGGGACATAATATTTTAGCAGATGGATTAGTTACGTCAGCAGCTACGTGCAAGATACCTTTTCATTCCACTCGCCCATACACGGTGGAGGTGAAGTGCAGACCAACTGTCCCTGACAATATCAGATACTGGCAGGTATTTGGGAATGATGACCAAATTGAAGATTTTCTACAAGGTAAAAATGATTTCGAGTGTACAAACATAGGACTAGAAAACGAGGATGAAAATGTAAATAGATCTAATTTTGGAAATGATAGTGTGAATAAGATAGATTCAGGAGAGTTAGGTGAAGATGAATTAGAATCTGATGTTTTTCATTTCAAAGTTAATGTTTTACCTAGGGGTTTAGTTCCTTTAGAAGACCTTTTTTATTTTAATGATGTAGCTAAAAAACCAAAAAATGAAGCTAGTGGTAAAGAGGTTGAAGACGTTAACATAGGAACAGAAGAGAAGCCTAGGATAGTAAAAATTTATAAATCCTTACCTCCTGAGAAGAAAATCAAATACATCGAACTTTTCAAGGAATATGCGGACGTGTTTGCTTGGGTTACGAAGATTTAAAATCTTATGACACAAGCATCATACAACATAGGATCCCGATAAAAGAAGATCAAAAACCTTTCAGACAGAAGCTTAGGAGAATCAATCCCAAGTTACTTCCCCTGATAGAAAAAGAAATTAAAAAGATGTACGATGCTAAAATCATAATTCCCTTGCGATTTTCAAAATGGGTTTCAAATCTGGTCCCGACCCGAAAGAAGTCTGGGGAAATCAGGCTCTGCATTGATTTTCGAAACCTGAACAAAGTTTCTCTAAAGGAAAACTACCCATTGCCAAAAATGGACTAGATATTACAAAAGGTTGTTGGATCCAGCCGAATCTCCTTACTATATGGTTTCTCAGGCTATAACCAGGTTCTCGTTCACCCAGATGACCAAGAGAAAACAACCTTCACAACACCTTGGGGTACCTTCATGTATGTGAAAATGCCTTTCGGGTTGAAGAATGTTGGGGCCACTTTCCAAAGAGCGATGGACATCGCTTTTGTGGAATAACTTGGAAAATTTATTGTCGTTTATCTGGACGACGTAACTGTGTTTTCCTAATCCAATGACGAGCACTTAAGACATCTCAGACGAGTATTTGAGAAATGCAGGAAATTTGGGATTTCTCTGAATCCTAAGAAAAGCCTTTTTGGACTTGAGGAAGGTAAACTGTTGGGGCACATAATCTCTAAGGATGGAATTAATATAGATCCCAACAGAATGGAAGCCATTCAGAAATTAGAACACCCAAGGAATATCAAGGAGTTACAGTCTTTCATTGGAAAAATAAAATTTCTGAGAAGATTCATACCTAACCTGGCCGAGCTTCTCAGGAACATCAAAAACATGTTAAAAAAGGACACAAAAATAAAATGGGACACTGGATCTAAGAAGTCTTTTGAACAAGTCAAACATGCGCTCACACAGGCTCCAGTCTTGATCAGTCCTGATTTCACCAAGGATTTTTACCTTTTTTCTTTCGCTTCTGAACATACCATTGCAGCAGTATTACTACAGAAAAACAATGAAGTGTAGGAACAACCCATAGCCTTTTTCAGTAAGGCATTAAGAGATGCTGCTTTGAATTATAAAATAATGGAGAAACAAGCTTTTGCCCTGGTAAAAGCCATAAAGGATTTTAGAGTATATATTCTCCATTCCCACACCATCGCATATGTTCCGAACATGGTAGTAAAATAGATTTTAACTCAAAACAATCCAGATGGCATAAGAGGAAAATGGATTGCTATCATTCTAGAGTATGACATAGAGATTAAGCCTACTAAACTGATTAAAGGTCAAGGTCTAGCAAAGTTAATGGCTGGATCCAGTTTCCATGCTCTTGATATTAATTTCTTAGTTGCAGTAGATGAACAGGGAGAACATGTGACTCCAAGCGTGAAAAAGGTATTTCTGAACTCTCAATGGTATGTAGACCTGATATTTGTTTTTCATAACTTACAAGCTCCCCCTGGTCTGACCAAAACTAAAGCTAGGTTTTTGAAATTGAAAGCATTAAAATTTTGCATTCTAGAAGACAATCTATATTGGAAGGATCCTGGAGGTATTTTGTTGAATTGTCTATTAAAAGATGAAGCTGACAGAGTATTGCATGATTTTCATGTAGGAGACTGTGGTGGTCATCTAAGTTGGAAGACCGCAGCTAATAAAATTCTCAGAGATGGGTTTTATTGGCCTATGTTGTTCACTGATGTCCATCAGAAAGTGACTTTGTGTCATAAGTGTCAGGTTTTCGAGGGAAAAAAGAAGCTTCTTCCTTTGCCCCTGAAACCAATCTCTGTTGAAGCTCCTTTCCAGCAATGGGGATTAGACTTTATTGGAGAAACACATCCTCCCTCTTCGGGCCAGCACGGGTGGATTCTCACTGCTACATACTATTTCACAAAATGGAACGAAGCTATACCAAGCAGGCAAGCTAATGATTCTGTCATTATTAAATTTCTTGAAAATAATATCTTGTCTCGTTTTGGATGTCCTAGAAAGATTATAACTGACAATGCAACTGCTTTCCGATCCAAGAAGCTCATAGACTTTTTCAACCAATACCATATTGGTTTGGTTCATTCCATAGCTTATTACCCTCAGTGAAATGGGCTGGCAGAGTCATCAAATAAGACCCTAGTGAACATTATTAAGAAGACTTTGTAAGAAAACAAAAAATCATGGCATAAAAAGTTGGTTTTCGCACTATGGGACAACAGACTGACCACCAAGAGGTCAATTGGTATGTCACCATATTAGTTGGTCTATGGCATTGAAGCATTTTTTCCCATTTCCTTAGGAGTTCCTGTCATGAAATTGCTGCAAGAGATGCAAGCCGAGCCGAACGACTCCCAAATAAGGATAAACCAGATGATCCAATTGCAGCAGTCCAGAGAAGAAATACACAACAAAACTTAGGTTTTCCAAGAAAGCATTAAGAAGATCTTTGACAAAAGAACTAAAGAAGATTACTTTGAGCTAGGTGACTTAGTACTAAGATGGGATGCCCGAAATGAGGATAAAGGGAAGCATGGCAATTTCGACAGTCTATGGAAGGGCCCTTACATGATTCAAGCATTCAGAGGAAATAATGCCTTCTTGCTAAACAACAGTAATGGGACAAATCTTCCAGGAGGACCTGTAAATGGCAGAATGCTGAAGCACTATTCACCTCTGCAGTAGGGACCTGCAACACACTTTTCCATTGTACAAACCATTTTCATTTTGTTTACAAGTTTTTGAGTGAAATAAATCTGATCAGATGGTTGAAGCCCGCAGAGAAGGCCCTAAGCTACTGAACAATGTCTTCCAATTTTCAAAAATAAAACCAATCAAGCAACAAAGGCAACTATGGAGAAAGTTTCAGAACATCAGGAATCAAGAATCTTGGCACTTCACAAGAAGAGTACCATCTCCAGGTGGAGCCGCTGTTATAACCCTATAATTTTGTTGACGAGCGAAATTGAACGCTCGCCAACTGGAAGAGTGGATCCGGTCCGGGGTTGTCTAAATAACCCAAGCCGTTTGGGATGACCCACCCTGACGGGTTTAGCGTCTCCGTTAGCCGATCTAAGTCCTAGGAAAACAAATGAAAACTACACTAAGAAACTAATCTAAATGAAAACAATAATTAAAGAAAACTAAATAATAAATCTAAAATACATATATACAATCTATTACCTAAATTATACAACTATAACTCTATAAAATTAAATGTTCAATTACCAACAGAATCATATACAATTACAAATATACAATATTTACAGATTACAGATTTAAATGAAAACCTGCAAAAGCCATTTGTAATCTGTCCTAAGACAACGAAACTATTGTTTTTTTATTTTTATAATTTTATGAGAAAGAAATTAAATAAAAACTATCTAAACTAAACAACTAAAATAATAACTCTAACTACAAGTTTAAACTATACATATATCTATCTAAACTACTTATATTATACTAACAAATTAACTATTAAATAACAAATAACAAACTGACCTGAAATAACGCTTCAGGCTTGTCCTGTATGCAGTAGTTGATTCAGCTGTTCGGTGGGAGGAAACCCGCACCAGATTCTCCACGAGCTTCTCGTAAACTAGAAGAAGTTGTTCTCTTCGAATATAAATGACAGGACAAACAAGACATACAAAATTACAACAATCTTATAATTTACAAATCATCGCAGTCAGATAAATCCTTGTGCAAAATTTGTACATAACAATTAAATTAATGAAAAGATAAACCTGTATTCATTAAATTGAAATAGAATGATTTATGTATTTTTAAATAAGAGAGATCAGATATGGACAACATATAAATCAAATCACATCAACATGCAATGAATCATGATAGCTAAAGTAGTTGATAATTAATTGCAAACTGATATGAGGAAAACTTGAAACAAAAGTTTGATATATTGAAAGCGAAAGCTGTAACAAGACATCAACTTTCATCCCAGTCTATATCATAAATCCATAGTCTGGTTCTCCCAACCGTGATGATTCTTTTTTACAAAAAATAACAAGTATTTAAAGACTTCCCACAGGGTAAAACATCCCTGTGGGAATTATCAAAACAATTTACAAAAAATCTAGGGATAATATCCCAAGTCTCTATTTCTGACTCAAGCTAACAACTTAAAATAAAAACCACATCACAAAAAGTATCTCCTAAACTGCTACAACATGCCTAATTGATCATTCTAATTCGTATGCACATGAGCAGTAAGAAAAGACTTTGATCATGATAACTTGGAATTGACGAAGGCCGTTGCTGCTTCAATGTTCCTAAAGACAATTGAATCGGTGGTTTTGTGTTTCTTCTCGTTGGCTTGAAGCCTGTCTCTTTCTTTTGACAACACTGTAACTTGCTCCTCTAACGATTTGATCTTTGATTGCAACAAGGAAACGTCTGTGTGATAACGCTCTAGCCAAGCATTACATTGGATGCATGATGTTTTCTCGGGCTTTGGCATCACAGGCGAGGGTTTGTTCAAGTTACCAAGGGTTTCTTTGTGCAGCTTGATTCCCGGGTAGTTAGGATCGTTTTTGAGGCACGAGGGTAAGTTAGAGACATAGTCATAGGGTTTCTTAGAGCATAGGCCATGAGAATAGGGATACTTCTCAGCAAGGAATCGTTCAATATCGGAGTCCGAGTCTTCACTCAACACTATGGGCTTTGGGTCAACGTTTGGCTTGGGTTTGTTCCTAGCGTATCTCGATATCAATCGGGCATTTTTCTTTCCACTACTGTTGACAGTAGTATCATTCTTACCTTTCTTCCTCACAAGCTTCTTAACGGCCTCAGTCTTGTCTTTAGTACATGGGTTGGCTATGGCATCGAGTAGATCTATGTCAGGGCAATCCGAGGGTTTGGCAGGGGGTAGAAGGATATGAAATGGCACGGCTGGACCAACCAAAGTTTCCGTAACCACAACCTTGTCGATTTGAGCAGACTCGGGATTGGCAAAGCCATTCCTTGATAGGAAGGCTTGCCAATTATCGCCACTAAGGCTCAAATGGTGGACGATAATGAGTTTAATCAAGCCATGATGAAAAAGGCTGCTATCAGCCTTCTCGCGCTTGAATCTCTTAGACATCTTGTAAAGACTACGCAAGAAGTAATGCGGCATATTCAAAGGGTAGCCCATGAAATTCATCAATAACCGGAGGTGATACAGAAATACCAAGCCATACCGACCTTCACAGGTCACAAACTGTTTAACAATCACCAAAAGATCATGCCACCTGGGTTTGAGGGTAGAAATAGGAATACCTTTATCACAGGAAATAATCTTTCTTGATATGAATAGCAATGGCCATGACACCTCATCTACTTTAGAATTTTTAAACCATCTTTGACCTGTAGCCGACAATCCTGTAGTAGAGCTTAAGAATTCCTCATTGAGCTCAAGCTGTATGTCTCCAACTTTATCCCTACACACGTCAAAGGTGAGGGCGAATTATTGGGCAACCGAAAAGTTGAAACCCTGGAACCTCTGTATAAACACCATCCAACCACTGTTTTCTAAATCCTTTCGGGTATTATCGAATAGCAAGAGAGTTTGGCTACCGTTTGGCTCTATGCGCACCACCGGTGCCATAGACAGGAGCACACGGTGAGTAGGGTGAATGGGAAAGGGTTCGAACAGAGTATACGCAGGGTCGATAGCTCATGGGATTACCCAAAAACAACAGAGTTAACCCGAGATAAGGGGGAAGGCATTAATGACCGAATTTGCAAAGGTGGTGGAGCTAGCTCAGCCCATGCAAAACAGTCATTTCCCACAGTACAACCGACGACACATATAACGATTCAAATCACTATTGCATATGTTAAAAACCATGCTATTCAAACAATCAATGAAATCTATGGCAAGTGGACCAAACATTTGTGTGAGCAATAGTTTTAACATAGTTTTAAAACCAAAATA
This sequence comes from Picea engelmannii, assembly GCA_009831015.1. Taxonomy (NCBI): domain Eukaryota; kingdom Viridiplantae; phylum Streptophyta; class Pinopsida; order Pinales; family Pinaceae; genus Picea; species Picea engelmannii. The sequence continues at coordinate 95,428 of ML789057.1, read as the reverse complement.
ATGATTCGAAATCAACACCAAGGGTTCGATCATGTCACATATGTATGAAATGATTTATACCAAGGGTCTAACCACAACGTCAATGTGTTTTCATGAAACCAATGTGTCAAAGAAATCGATGAAAGAACATAGAAATCAAACCACCAATGCATCAAAAACTCGATCATAAGAATATCATCACAGTCTTGTAGAAACAAAGTCATATTAACAATTAAAGAATACCAAATGAGTAAAGATCTTGGAGTCTTGCCAACTGTGCGAATATAATTAAATTAGAAAGGAAATGAACACATAGACAAGAGTAACCAAAATAATCCAGTGACGATTTTAATGTGACTTCGAAAACAAAGTTTTCACGCTTGCAGTCGTGAAAACGAGAAAAAAGGTAAGTGTGCAAATGCACGAAATAATAATGTCGTTTTACTGCAAATATTGCGATGAAAAATCAAGGGTTGCAAAACACTGGTGTAGGCAGCTTATAAGGATAGGATAAAAATGTGAATTGGCTGCCAACAATGGCGACACACTGGTAGAAGCAGTTATCTCTGCCAAAAAAAACAAATTCAGATTAGGATAACAAGAATTATTCCAACAGAAATAACCAGAAAATTGCTTAAACATCATCAATGATCAAATATTCCAGCAATGTTTAAAAGATGAAAACTGATAACAGTCCTAAGATAAGCGAGTCACGATATTAAAGATAAAATCTTCAATACTGTTAAAAGAGCCACTGCTTCCAACATGCGTCCATAGCCTCGACAGGGTTGCCATTTAACCCACTCGGATATCCGTATCTTGCCAAGAAGTTCCAGATCAGAATAAAGGACACGTTAAGGTTAAGAGGTTTCTTATTTACGAATTTTCATATACTCGACATTGCTTCACTGCCAGAGGGCCTGTTCAATACCCCGACGAAGTTGTCTTGGCGTCATGCATGCATTTACCCGCTGCCAGCAGACCTGTTCAGCATCCTGGCGGGTTTACAAGCACTTCCCACAGCTCTTTTAATGATTTATTTTGTTTTTTTAAAGATATATAGTTGAGCGGAGTGACGCTAAAAATTATGATATTTTAATATATATATAGATATATAGATATATATTTTAGACCTCAGCAGAATTTTTTAGAACTGTCCTTCATTAAGATCCAGAGAAGGTTTATTTACAAAACCAACCTTCTAAGGTAGGGAGACATCTTCTGAGTCATTCCCTTAAGGAACATGGACAACGCAAAAAGATAATGGATGGTCATGACAGGATTTACTCACAGATCGAAATCAGTTAACTTCTTTCAAACAACAAACTTTTCCAACACAGATGCAAATTTCAGAAGCATATCACAATTGATGTTTAGACAAATTTTCAGCAGTCATTTTAGAGGAAAATTTTTATGTTTTCTTTGTCTGAACAGTTCTAAATGCAGGTATGTGTATTTCAACAGAAATATTGGTAAGCATAAGGGAGAAATCAAAACACACCAACGAAAAAGGATTTGAAAGCAAAGAAATCCAAACAACAAAAACAAAAAACAAATATGTACAGAAGGTGCATCTGAAAACCTCATGCAACAAATCCCTAAAAGAAAGTAGAAAAATATTGTTTGATGGTAAAGAAGTCCTACTCATGGTACCTTGGATAAGGGTTGATTCAGATTTATTTAACTCTTTACTTTCCATTTAAGATTTTCATGACGATATTGCATTTTTTATTTTTTTTTCAAATAGATGTTTAACTAGAAGTAAAGAGAAAAGGATCAAGGAGACTTCCCTGACAATAGCCGTATTATGGTTCTCGTGGTGCGCCCACTTGCGTTAATGACTACATTATTAAAAAGAGAACTAGTGAGAAATAAAACTGAAAGAAAACCTATTCCTAAACCTACCCTAACTTTTTAAACAAATCAGGATACTATGTGAAGTCATGCTTCCAATATAGCCAACGGAGTAACTCCAATCCTGCAATGGGAACACGATCAAGCATTACTGATAAAAATGGTAATATATCAACAAATGATAGAAACATATCACGCTTACCTTCATAATAATTATCTAAAAACAAAGTAAGCATGATCTTACCATTCCCTTGAATATTCTTGTTGTACGAATCCTCTAGCCATTGCGCAATCTTGTCATGATAAGGGTCATAATGGCATGGGTGAGTGTAAGTAGTTTTGAAAAACTCGTCAGGATTATGAGGAAGTGGAATAACCATCAGCCAAGGCTGAAATGCCCCATCCTCCTGACAGTTCTCTAAGTACTCATTAATTTCTTCACATGGAGGATCTAAAAGAAATATGTCACGCCTACTTCCAAGATTCTTATATAGAAATAAAGCAAGTGCAACTTTATCTTCATTATGAAATTTTTTTATATAAGAAAATTCAAGCCATCCTAAGATCCTGTCACAAAAATGAGGATGCAAACCATGACTTTGATGAAACGAATATATCAATGGGAAAATCATCATAGGAGGATTCATGCAATCAATTAGATCATTGGTTTGAATGTTTCTTTTGATGAGATTGATCATTTCAAAATGTAAAGCATAAACATTAAGATTCAAGCTAATTAAAGAACGAATATGCAACTTAGAATGTTTGATCTCCATAAAATATAATGCATTGTCTTTTTCAACAATAAATTGTGTAAAATCATCTCGCAACATGTCCTCTTCCCATATGAGTGATGAAATCGAACAAGCATCAAATCCAAGTTTATCAATGTTAGGTTTGGAATTAATTTCACCAAAATTTAGCACATCGAAAGGATATGATTGTGGTGGAAAAGAGTAGGATGTTGTAGGTGAGATGTCAAGTCCACCAGAATCTAGGAATAGATCAGGATATAAAGAATAAAAGGAATCAGAAATAAGCAGATGAAAAGAATCTCTTGAACTATGATACTCAACAATGGTATTCTCAAGACAATTCTCTTCACTTTCTTTAAAACTCTTACTCTGTTTTGGTGACGAATCCCTCAACATAATATGATCATATGGATTTGCCTTTTGTGTGATAGATAATTCCAAATTTATGTGACAAGCATCTAGTCTTTCCTGTGAACAAGGTGCATTTTGAGGATGAAGGTTTAAAACTTCTTCTTCTAGTTGCGTAACTTCTTCTCTAATCAGTTTCATAGGAGTACTAGAACATTCAAGATGATTTTCGTCGCTTAAGTGTTCTTCAATGACTGATTTTAATTGTTGATTAGAGCATGAGTTACAAGAATGAGGGTATTCACCTTGAGCCAGAAACGAATCATCTTCCATACTAGTCTTAGACTGAAAATACAACGATTCAAAGGAAAAACCAATTTGGTTGTCAATAAAAGCCTGATCAATAGATTCTACCTCCCTGGCTTGTTCAACATTATCGAAAGAATTTTTCTCTTCTTGTGAAAAAGCTTGTTCTTGCAGTTGAGTGATAGGATTTGCAATTGGTTCTTCATTCAAGATTGAACATGAATGAATGGAAGGGATGGAGGCATCATAGAAGAGATTTAATGCCAATGACATGTCATCGAGATTAAATTTACAGAGGATATGATAGACTCTTGTCAAAAAGTCTTCTGAAGATGAATCGTCGTTGATTAGCGAAGTATGAAATTCTTCACATAATTGATCAAA